>NIPQ01091340.1:3127-27828 GCA_002806875.1 Lepidotrigona ventralis hoosana | reverse complement strand
TGAGATTAGTTACTAGAAAAAGTATTAATTTAATTGAAAAACATCTACATGTAGTATAAAAATTCATATCAATATTATTTTTCATAAATTAATATTATTTTCCATTCTATTGAAACAAAAAAAAAAAGGGAAATTTGATAAGATAATTTTTATATCTTGTAACAGTTTGATCATGCATTAAAAAAAGTTCAATTAGCATTTAAGGTCTACGTTTTTTTCGTGGAATAGAATAATAAATGCATTGTGCGAAATTTGAAATGATCACATTAGAGAGGAAAGAAATACATAACAGGCCACTCATCTTTCAAGTATCAAAGTAACAAGATTGTTATGTGAACAAAGTATTCATTGTCAGATTTTGTATTATAACGATATAACGGTTGTATTACAATAAAGAATCTTCATTTGATAAGATAGATAAAATAATACCTCTCGTTCATTAATCCTACAGATCGCGTTGTCTAATTTGATAATCTCGATTGCCTTTTGATTTCCTTCAAATATTTCGAGCAGAATATAATATAAATAATTATTTGTGTCAGAAGAAAAATTCTTTTTATGCGTTTTAACTCACGATTACTTTTTTGTCTGTGCAATCATCTGCTAAAGTGTAAAAAAGAGAAAAAAATTAATCGAGTAAATTTTGTTCTCTTAACACTAAACGTATCAAGCGGGATCAAATGACCCCTTTTCAAAATTTACTTTAAATAAAAATATATGTTTGAGTATTTTATTAGAAATCAAAAGTTATGTTGCAGATTATTTCCTTTAACAAATTAAGAATTTCTTTCTAAAAATCAACGTTTAGACATAAATGGTCAAATGACCCCTTTTTAAAATTTACTTTAAATATATATTTGAGTATTTTATTAGAAATCAGAGGTTATGTTGCAAATTATTTCCTTTAATAAATTAAGAATTTCTTTCTAAAAATCAACGTTTATTCATAAAGGGTCAAATGACCCTTTTTCAAAATTTACTTTAAATAAAAATATATGTTTGAGTATTTTAGAAATCAGAAATTATGTTGCAGATTATTTCCTTTAACAAATTAAGAATTTCTTTCTTTCTAAAAATCAACGTTTATTCATAAATGGTCAAATGACCCTTTATGGTAAGATAGGTATGTAAAATGCCGGTGCGTTTAGTGTTAAAATAATGATGGAAAATATGCGAAAGAAAACAGTATCGTTCAAGTTTTCATTCCTCGATTAAAAAAAAAAAAGCACCTCAGACTATAAAAACAAAGAAATAGCCTTCTTTTATTCGTAAGAAGAGATTTCCCGATAAAAGATCAAAAGTCAACTTAACTGATAATGTATTGATTTGAAGAACAGACTAAATATCGCTTGTTGTTAGAGACGTGGTATCGAATTTTTTTAATTCTGAAAGTTTTCATCATAGAGTCTTCCACTGAAAAATAAAGTTTAGCAAAAAACCAGATATTTATCGGATGTATAGAGACAAACAAATCGTTTCAAGAGCACATCTTTAGAGAGGCTACATATAACTTTATTCATGACAACAAACTATATTATTTCTATATATTTAAAAATTTCTACGTTTCCAGACATATAAACTAGATATTCTTTATTATCCGTAGAACACAACAAGAGCAGCTATATTATCGCGATCGTCTTCGACACGAGCAATCGAACCTTATTCTGGAGCGACCCTATGCAAGGAGTGATCATGAAGATGCACGTGCCATTAGACGGTCCACCGGATGAACCGACGATCCTCCACAATTTGATGCACCAGAGTCCACGCGGTATCGCTTTGGACACATGTAACAGGTGTGCCATTTATGTCCTACGTAGAACACTGTCGTGCCCATTCACAGCTTCACGCTCGGGCAATCTCGAGCGGTCTAGTTCCATTTAGAAATTTTGCTTCGAGTAAGAGAGAGCAAAGAGAGATGTCCTCTCTAAACGGAATTCCAAAAAAAAAAAAAAAAAAAAATAAAANGTAGGATGAGGCGCGAATGTTTGATAATTGTACGTTGTTTTCAGTCACATATACTGGGCAAATAGCAATAATACGAATCCAAGTATCGAGCGGTCGGATCTCGATGGAAGGAATCGAGTAACAGTGATCAAAGAGAATTTATACGAGCCGTTGGCGGTCGCAATAGATCACAGTAACAAGAAGCTGTATTGGATCGACGATGCGGAGGGCGTGAGGATCAACATGGAGCGCAGCAATCTCGACGGTAGCGAGCGCGAGCTGTTGGTCCACCCTAAGGGTCATCAACCAGTGCACCTGGCATTGGACAACGACTCGATATATTGGTCCGATTTGGTGCACAGAGCCGTTTGGACTATACCAAAAGAGGTGAAATTTGGAGATCTGCCGAGTAAATTTCGTTCGTACCAGTCGAATCACGATGCCGAGCCGGCTGGTATCGTTACGCGTGATAACATTGACAAAGTAGACTGCTCGGCCTGTGTGAACGAACCAAGAGCCAGTTTGACGGAGGCGAAACACGACGAAACGTCGTACAATTTGACAACAAGTACGGAAGAATCGGAACCAACTACCGAGACATTCCACTCCTGCCTGAATGATGGTTGCTTCAACGAGAATGAAGGGAAATGCCAGTGCAGACTTGGGTACGTTAGATCCAACGCTAGATCTCTCTGTTTTCTAATTTCGACTTTTCTCGAAAGTGAGGATCCA
The DNA here is from genome assembly GCA_002806875.1 of Lepidotrigona ventralis hoosana. Taxonomy (NCBI): domain Eukaryota; kingdom Metazoa; phylum Arthropoda; class Insecta; order Hymenoptera; family Apidae; genus Lepidotrigona; species Lepidotrigona ventralis. The sequence continues at coordinate 25,149 of NIPQ01091340.1, read as the reverse complement.
CTGAATGTAAGATCAATTGTTTTCAGATTCACTGGAACGTATTGCCATGTAGATCTCTGTCACAATTACTGCTTCCGTGGCAGTTGTAATATAAACAGTGACGGATTACCCACATGTAAGTGCAATGACACATTTATCGGACCAAGATGTGAAACAGACCTGTGCAAGGACTATTGCTTGCACGACGGTCAGTGTTCCGTCCAAGATGAGAAACCAGTTTGTAAATGTAAATATTCCAAGGGAGCACGTTGCGAGATTTTTAACAATACTGAAGTTTGCAACGTGTTTTGTATGAACACCGAGACAGTTCCTACTAGCGCCACTGCTAACTGCAGGTACGTAGCTTCTGGCTTTGTAATTTCACTCAGTTTTAAATTCCTACTCACTGTCTGTTTAGTTAAAATGATTATTCATTTCACATCAGGATTTGTGATTAGCTTTTCAAACAACAAACAGCACATAGATATGTGCAAGATTATCTCTGTAAATGCTTGTCTAATTAACAAGATAATGAAACTACTGTGCCATTTAAATTAAATTACAATTAAATTTTGAAGAATAGACTATCTCTAATGGATCCTCGTTATTTTCTATTGACAGCTGCGCCGAAGGAAATCAAGAACCTCAAAAGGTGACAGCTAACGAGGATAATGAATATAGAACGATACTACCAATTCTTAGTGTAATTGTTGGAGTACTTGTTTTCGTGATAGCCGTACTTAGTTATTATGTAAATAAATTTCGAAAACGGCCACGCATTAAAAAGCGTTTTGTCGTCAGCAAAGGTGGTGTGACGCCACTTACGTCTCGGCCGCAACTGTCGGACAATCAGTGCGAAATAACCATAGAGAACTGCTGCAACATGAATATCTGTGAAACTGTGAGTGATCCACCAGCTAAAATATAAATATTATTTATGTGCATGCTATGGGCATATAATATGTATATATATGCAATGAATTGACAATGTAAGATATGTACTGTAGCTACGTACATATTCAAGGGAAAAAGAATTCATTAAAAAATGAAAAAAGAATCAATTTAAAAAATATATATATATATATATTCAAATATGAATCTCAATTAGGCAAATTGTTTCTTTTTTCTGTAATCTAAGAAATTCAAGTGCAAAATAAGAGCAGAAATTATGATATTGACGTTCTTCAATTTTTTAAATTGATAATGCTTATTATTTAGCTATAGTAGAAAAAATAAATGCTTAATTAATTTGGAATATTTAAACAATTGACATCAATTGCATATTTATTTTTTACTAACTTCAATGCTATTATAATAAAGATTTTTTGAGCAGTTGATTGTAACACTTTTCGCTTATGTCCTGGTTGATATATCGCTGCGCATGAATTCATACTTGTAAATTGTTTCATGATACTTGAATACATACAAAAATTCATTAAAACAAAACAATCATCGTATCATACTCCATTGTGAATAAGTGCCGCAGTAGTAATGAAGTAAATATTTCAATAATTTAATGAATAACTTGTATTATCAAAACATTTCATTTTAAGCGAATAAACAATTTTTTAATATGAAACAGTCGTTCCGACCTGACCTTTCTATAAAATAATATCATGAAAAAGAAAATTTAGTATGAAAATATTGCAATATTTATCACGCAAAATTTTTTCATGAATGCAGCTTAAAGTATTTTATATATAGCCTTTATATATTTCTTATTCACATGCACAGTGAAGAACATATCTATATCAATGCTCTTCATTGTAAATCAAAATTCTTAAATAAAGATTTTTCTTGAAATCTTACAAATTTAATTCTTTTTTTGTAATTTACCAAAGATTCATCATTCTCACTATACTCAATTCATCACAAGAATTTTGAAACGAATTTCAATCGGATTCGTAGTATTTAAACTTTAATCTTTTACAGCCGTGTTTCGAACCAAAATTACGTGCTGCAGCGCCAGAAACCAATGGTTCTAAGAAAGAGGAGAAGAATTCTTTGCTCGATAACATGGAGGAGAATTCGTGGTAGCATAAATTGTTTGGATGTGTCAATTGACAAAGAGTTTATGGACTTGAGAAATTCGTGAAAAATTTAGCTTCGCGGAACTGCACACGTTTGTATATATTGCTGAATGCTGTAGTATTATTGTTATGTTTAATAACGATACTTATGAGATGTACGAGAACACCTTGACGATGTCAGTCAAAAAAAAGAAAGAAAGCCAAAGGTCATTTCGAGGACTCTTAATTTCTTATTACGTCATATAATATGTAGGGCTGTGTTCATATAAAGATTATTTCTAGTTGTTAAAGGATTATCAATCTTTTTTAAAAGATATGCAATTATATATTTTTCATAAGAGAACAGGAAATCTTATGTTCTATTGGCATTTTTCAAATGCCGTGGTGTATAAATAACAGAGAGATATATACATACATGTGTAATTTACATAAAATTTACAAAAGTTTTATATAATACTGTTCGATATTTCCTGATTCTCTGATTTATTCTTCGTTTATTTATATCCATTTTTTTTTTTTTCAAACAGCGAATTATATTTTAAAATAAATAGCTCCGTGAATTAATTCTGAGTGAGTGCAACCGAAGGGTACATGAAACATGCCTTAATTGCTAATGATTGCTCAACGTATCACTGATAACAATTCTAAAGAAAATTTTAGTAGTGAGTACAATTCTAAAAAAAATTTTAGATTGCAAAATTATTATACTGAACTGTGTTATGTTTATGAGAACGAAAAATAGAAGATCGTCATCGAGCTTAATTTTTAAGCAAATTTTAATTTTCAATTGTTAAATTGATCGGTTTCTTTTAGCTCATTTATGTTTGTTTTCACGCAAAGAACGCTGTTTGCAGATAAACGAAGGAATGTCTATGTCAATAGACAAGATTTTACATATTGTTTTATTTAAAAAAAAAAAAAAAAAAAAAAAAAAAAAAAAAATTAAAAAAAAAAAATTAAAAANAGGTACCAAATGACTCTACTAACTGCCCTGTACATTTTATAAAACAGAGAAATATAATTTAAATGGTTTAAGAAGTTCAGTGTGTTCACGTCAAAATAAAGAAATTTTATTTATAAATTACAATATTGAAAGAAAGAAATTCGTAGTTCACTTCTATAAATTTACATCTCGAATAATATTCAAACCATTATAATGTAAATTGTGGACATTTACATCCATAGAAAGTACAACAAACGTGTTGAAATTCCTTGCAGACTGAAAGATTCTATGTAATCTCTTGGTTTCAAAAAAAATAGAGTACAAATAGCTATATACCTAAGTGAAAGTGACTTATATAAAATATGATAAAACAATGAGAGGATCTGTTTGAAACTGTCATGTTATATTTTCCATCTTATTGCTTCCAATGACGAGATAACAAATTGTACTTTCTATCGTACTTCAATCTTTTCTTTGTACTTAAAACTATACAATTGTTCACGGCAAAAAGTAGCTAACTTTCAATGATGTATACCTACTTGAAACATGAACTTTAATTTATACCAAAGTTTTGTGTAACATTATCAACATTATATAATAGTATAATTTTTAAAAATTATTATCTGAGAGATAATATTAATGATTAAGTTTATAGATCTTCATATACATATATGATGACGATAATAATACTGGTAATGATAAAATATTTTTTTCTTTTTTGCACCAAATGAAGCTATATTAAATAAGTAGGTAAAACAGGAAAACGATTGTAGCATGGTAGTAGTTTTTATGGTGTAAAAGTGTTATGTTATATGCAGCTATGTATATCCTGTTTTAAACTTATTTATAAACACAAAATACCATTTATTATTATAGTATAAACAGGTTAATAATTCAAACAACATTCGTTATTTTTTGTTTCCGATATGTGAATACTTCTATTTTTTACGCCGCGGAATGATGTTCCTGTTGTAGAGGCAAATTAAGAACATGACGATTTATTTTGTTCCTGTATATGACATTAATAATATAATTTAACGACCATCGTCTTTTACAATGGCGTGATCCATTTTTCGAAAAACTTAGTCGACAATTTTATACAAAATATTTGAATTATTTGTTAGAATTCAATATATGTTCAAATAGAATGATACAAATACCATATTTGGAATGTAGTCCTCTCTCGAGCACTCAACCCCAGAGGAGGGTTAGTGGATTTATAGTGAAAGGCTTATATTCCCTTATAAATTATGTATAAATAATTTATACATGGCCGAATTATATAAAAGCCACAAGTATAATCTTTATTGTTTTGTTTTCCAGCAATACGAAAGTATACTTCGACGATTGTTTTTGTATCGTAATATTACGAAGGTACTTAAATTATTTTATTATTTTTATAATTGTATTTACTTTACAGACATTTATAATATTTTGTATCATTCTATAATTAACATGTTGATCGCTATTGTATACAAATAAAAATGTAATAAAAATAATTAAGGCTAGTATTTGTCTTATATTTTTATTGTATAACTTTTATACTACATCCTGTTAAATTTCTGTATATATGCAATAGTACTTTCGCAGATTTAGGAAAAATAAATAAAATAAAAAAAGACCTGCATGTTAAATAGAAATATTAAGGTGAAAAACAATGAATAACAATATTAAGAATTATTATTAGAATAATTACATGCAAAATATTAACATAAAAATAGAAAATTTATATAACTCACAAATATTTGATTAGTCTGCTTTTAACTGACTTTCAGGTAAAACTACTTTTTCACCAGGTTTAAATGCAGGCATACCAAGATAGGGACAACTAGCACATCGAAATGCATCGCCAAGATAACACTGAAAAATACATGTATATTATTACCTTTTATTTGAACTTTTTAAAAATAACATAAAAATGTATAAATTACATACATTTCCACATGAAGACTTTGCAGTTTCTTCAAGTGCAATTTTCCCACTTAGTTCTTCAGCCAAACCACAAGTACAATCTTTGCAAGCTTTTCGTTTACCCGTTGTGCTACATACTAAAATTGCAAAACATTATGAAAATAAAATAATTCTTGCTAAATATTTCGATATTCTTCAAAAAATTCATTGCAAATAAAATTGAAACTTTCTGCAATTTAATTATTAATGAATGATAGAATCATTTTTTTAATTTATATAAAAACAAAGGTATTCAATTTACCTCTTAAGTTGGTTACAGGCTTGATAATATCACTTTCATCTAAAAGATCATCCTCGTCGATCAATTCTTCATCAACAGAAGTGTCTAGTTTCCATACATTAGAAGATTTATTTTCACCCAAATTAAGTGTTACACTAGAACCAATCTGTAAAAATTGTATATAACAGATAAGAGTGAAAAACATGCTTCATCAGAGTTAATTTTTAAAACTCAAATAAGTATCACTCACTTCAAAGGAAGGTTTTTCTGCTACTACTTCACAAATATTATCTATATTATTGTATGTATTAACTAAAAGATCTTTCAACTGTTTTGTATCGAAACTTCCTCGCTCTTTCACTTTGAAACCAGTCAATTTCAAATTAGACACCCTTTTATCATAAACAGACTGTGCATTTTCCTTTTCTTGGAATGACTCATAAATAATTAATATTCCCCCTGGTTTCAACATTCGGAGAGATTCTTCTAGAAGTATTTCAAGATTCGGACACAATTGTTTAAAAATAGAAATAATTGCATCATAGGAAGAAGAATTAATACCTGAGAAGGAAGTTAATACATATAATGATAAAATGTTTTCCATACATGAAATTGATAAAAATAAAAAGTATCTAAAATGTGTTTTTTTTTGAAAAATATTTAAAATACAGAGATATATATGTTCACTTATCTATTTCATACATTTCATGACAGATACTTAAGAATACCTACATTTATTCAGTTCTTTGGTTGATATAGTTGTTAATTGTTCAGCATTGTTAAGATGTTCTTTAATTTCACTCGCAAAGTCTGTAATGTCATTGCTTGAAATTTCACTATCTAAAATCACTAGAACATTGCTATTTTCTTTGAAAAAAATCATTTTGTTTTTTTTTTTACAAGCGAAAGACGTGAAAAACTATGCAAACAAAATTGCACAAGATGCAATTTTCGTGCAATGTAGTATTCAGCTGATTATATGATTCAATGAAACATAGATGTGCAATTCTGTAGGCAATTAACACTTGCGATACTAGCGCCACTTGTCATAAAACAGAAAACTAGATAACTACTACATTTGAATGCAATAAAAAAGGAATTTCTTTAAAAAAAATATATATATATATGAATTTGATTAGGAACAAAATCATGCAAAATTAATCAAAGTAGAAATCGTAATTTTCACTCTGCTGAATAATAATATCTTTATCATTACTTTTTTTTTTTAAATATAATATAAAATAATCGATTATATAGATAATAACAAAATAATTTTTAAAACTTTTTTTAAAGATTATTTCCAATAAATTATTTAGTGTTAACAACCGTTTTACTTTTGTGTTAAATGAAATTCGTTTATTGTTGATAAAATAAAATATGTATAAACAAAGTATTCGTATGAAATCAACAACTGATTGCCACAACTTCAATAATACTACGATAAAAATCTTATCGTAGTCTTATTATTAAGACTTTTGTAATTTTCTAAAAACAATTCATTAAGCTAATCAATTATCATACCATTCAATCTTACATAATTGTATTCTAAAAACAATATAGTTTCATTATATCAAAGTTAGTATCGGATTATACAACTTCAAAAAAATAAGATTTCTTTCGTTGAAATCTTTGTAAAAGAATTTTCTCGACATTCCTGAGAAAATTGAAAATTACATGATAACATGTAATGGAATTAATAATTAGAGTTATTAAGGAAGTTTTTAATTCGCCTATATATAAAATATTTCATATAATATATCTTTTATGTAAAACATATTACATATTATATATTTTATATAAACGTATTACATAAGATATATTATATGAAGAATTTGAATTACGTTTCATCTTAATATACTAATACAAATATTAATATACTAATACAAAGATTTTATTTTAATTGTCTAAACATGAAAAATAAATTCATATAACAATTATTCAACAAAAAATAAGATTAATTTAATCGAATGTTAAAGAATAATTTGCATGATTTACAATTAAAATTTTCCTAGATTATTATTTTATCTTTTAAATACATAAAGAAAGATATTGAATACTTAAAGAAAATGCTGTACACACAATTAATGTATATATTTCAATAAGATGTGGTAGGGACAAATTGCTTCATACGTACATAACTTCTTACTTCTCAATACAGAAAACGTATCTTACTTGATAACCTAATGGTCAGTCGTTCACTGTTGTTTAAATAGTTCTCTTCAAGTTCTCTTCAACCAGTTAAAAGTTTCAAGTTAAAAGGTAAATTTTTATATATATACAATTATTTTTAACTTATTTCTACTTTATAAAGCAATAGTATTTCAACAATATTACTTTTTAAAATAATTAAATAATATTAAATACATATTAGCTTTATTGGATATATACTATATGTTGTATCTCCTAATACACTAAAGTATATATGGCAAATATATATATTATTCAAAACATGTTTGACATGTTTATATGTTTTTTTGAAAATATACTGAGATTTCATGGAAAACTAATTTATGTTACAAATGTCAGTGTCTCTTCTACGATATAAACGTAACAAGTGGCAAAATTATTATTCTAGTAGCAAAAAATTAAATATAAAATTTATCGTATAATTACGTTAAAAACCTTTTTTTACGTCACTTAAGGAAAAATTTCAAATTTTTTGTAGTAAATTTCGATTATTATTTTATTACTAATAATTACATATTTTTTTAGTAAATATGAATTAATAAATATATTTTTATTATCGTTAAAGTAATTATAATAAAATTATAAATATAAAATTATAAATGAAATTTAAAATGATATTTGTGAATCTTTTCAATAAAGTTTTCATGGTATTTTATTTTATGAAATTTTGTATCACATAAATTTTAAGTATCATTTAATTATTTTGTCTAGTATTAATGACTAGGGGGTCTATGAGAGGTCAGTCTTATCATAATAGTAACTTCACTTAAGCAATGCGTATTGCGAAAGCATTATGTGTCAAATATTACTGTAAATATTGTTCTAAATAAAATTCTACACACACATATGTATGTATGTATATATTTTAAATAAATATGTATAACAAAGAAAAGAAGTTAGTATCTGATAATCGTTTGTACAAAAAATATATTTTCTGATGATATAAATATTATCAATATATATCTAGTCAAAAGATAATTTTCTTTTAGAAAACATTTTCATATCTCTATTTCTGATAATGAGAAGTGGCAAAATATGTACTTAGTTTATCATATGATTATCAAAACATAATGTGATTCAGTAATAATATATAATCAGTAAAATGAAATCAAATTATATTGGAAATTATATAGAAATGAAATGCATGAAAACAACTTATTGTATTATATTCTAAAGTAAAAAAATTTTTAATGAAATACTTGATCTTTTTACCATAGTTACATGTATATAAATGTATAGATACATTTCTTTCATAGGCAAACAAAAATGGTTCAGGATGGAAAGATCATTGCTGAATCTGCACCTCTCATGTCAAATAGTGCAGGACATGATAGAATGTCACATACTTTAGTGTTTTATGTTAATGGCAAAGAGGTATGTACACATTGTATATAGTATTTCATATTACAATATGCATGCGTGTAAGAAAAATCAAATATATTTGTGATACATTCTTATCATCTAATTTTAAGAATGTTTTGCTTCAAATAAATTATTGATATTAAAATTAACAAATTCTTTGATAAATGTGTCTAAATGTACATACAAATAAACTGCAAAGAATATGTATTTGCATTCTAAACCTGTTCTGCTACTGTTCTATCTATTGTATCTATTAATTCCAAGTTGCCTTTTAATGAACAACTTTACTATAAATATTTATATAATATATGTTGTGTAAAATTATTTATCTTGATCATCTTTTATTCCTATTTGAATAATTAAAAAAAAAGAAAAATTTAAAAATATGCATTCTACAAATTTCTATCTTGTATTATAAATGTCATAAATACAAATATAGGTGGTAGACGACAGTGTTGAGCCAGAATGGACTTTGCTGTGGTATTTGAGGAATAAGTGTATCCTTTTTTTTATTTGAAAAATAAATATTTCGTATATTAAGAACAAAAAGAAAATACATTATTCTAATTACACGAACAATTAATATCTATGTGTTGAGACGTATAAAAATTATAATTTTTTTTCTTAATATTTAACATTTGTTAATGTCGATTTTCATTATCGACATTCATATAATTTCTTCACGCCATGCACAAACATTGAAAAACTTGAATACTTGCTGAATAATACAAACAAGCGTAGGATTAGAATTCATTGGAAGTAAACCTTGAATAAATTAATCTCTACAAGTAAAATACATACATTGCGTGATAAAGATTCTTTCTATTGTTCTTGTTTTGTAAATAATACCTTGAAACACTGAATTAAGTTAAAGGTAATTACAATATCGATTACAAAATCAAGTAAACCTCTAAATCTATGAAATTTCGAAATAAAGAACGATATTAAAAATCAGTAAAAATTTACATATACTGTGATATACATATTCGTTACTATTATAAATAGTCGGCGGAAGATGAAGACTAGTTGAAAATGAACTTAGAAATTTTAAAGCACAAATGAGGGAAGATTCTTAACTCGAGTAATTTAGTAAATTTAACCGGCACAAAACTGGGTTGTGCAGAAGGTGGTTGTGGAGCGTGTACCGTAATGATATCAAAATTAGATCGTTCAACAGAAATTGTTACGTATCCTTTTCAATAAATTCAAAATCATTTGCTTCATAGTTTAGATCATCGAAGGTAATAATATATATATGATATTATAATCATATTATAATATGATTATAATATATATAATATGATTCATTATATATAATATGATTCAATTATAACATGATATACGTTGTATCATGTTCGAATTAGAAGAAAAAGAAATTCTCCTTTAAAATTTATCCTCATCATAAAAAATCATAGTGTGGTATAGTGAACATGAAAATAATATTTTCCTTGATCGTCTAATTCTATTAAATTACAGACATTTAGCAGTAAACGCCTGTTTAACACCGGTATGTTCTATGCATGGTTTAGCGGTAACCACTGTCGAAGGTATCGGAAATGTTAAAACGAAACTTCATCCGGCGCAAGAACGCATAGCAAAAGCACACGGGTCACAATGTGGTTTTTGCACACCTGGGATCGTGATGTCCATGTACGCATTACTACGAAACACTCCTAAACCAAGCATGAAGGATCTCGAAATTGCCTTTCAAGGTACAATTATGATCACTTATGGCGTGCTTCTATAAACTTTGTGATTGAACTTATAGTTAAGATCCTCAACGAGTTGCTCGCAAGTCGCCAACAAGAAATACTAAATGTACTTCATTTATGACTTTTTCTATTCAAGAAGCTGTTCGTGAAATGAATCAAAAGGAATACGTCTATACTTTTGCACTTTTGATGAAATTAAAGTTATTCTCAAAACTTACGTAACTGCACAGTTAACTAAAAATTTATCATATTACTTGTATTATATATTAAAACTGTGGTTTTCTTCTTTCTCTTTTTCGGAGTATTTCACTGTATGTTTCTCAATTATTTACAAAAGAATATTCGAGAAAATTTAAAGATGTTTTTGGAAATGAATGATTAACAGATTTAATGTGAGTTACACGGTTTATGCTTCGATCCAATTGCCCTAGTTGATAATAGTTAGGAAGCTGCTGATGATGTTAAATCGTTTTTAGGTAGTTTTAATATTTGATCTTTCTGTTGTCTACCATGATTTCTTGATTTTCTGTGTGTGTACCATCAGTCGTTTTTGTCTGAATAGTCTATCTCATTTTTGCTATCTGTCTTTTTATGAAATTAATTTTTCTTTAATGCTGTGTACTATTATTTTACAGAGTTATTAAGTTTATTAACTGCAATACATTGAAAGAGAAGAATTCGTGGCTGAAACCGAGAAATATTTCATAAAAGCAAAGATAAAATTGGCAAAGAATCGGAATAGCAAATGGCAAAATAAGCCGAGTTAAATTTTATAAAATAGTATTGAAAGAGAAGAAGTTAATGAAAAAGAACATGAAAAATAATTGTTGCAGACAACGTACTCTTTTGTTTAAATGGTACTCACTCAAGTAAACAAGATTCTGAAGGAGAAAGATGCTATAGTGTCCCGAGAACTTTGGGATTGAAAATTATGTTATAATAAAAAATTGTATAATAAAAAATTTCTTTTTAAATTATTTATTTAATGTCCATGTTAATCATTAATTTCAGCTTCCTGAGTATTATTATTATATAATACATGAAATAAATCTAAGAGCACAATCAGTTCACAAAAAGACTTTTTCCTTCAGAACTTAAGAGTTTGTTTCATATTTTAATTTTAATTTTTTTTATTTTAGTTTAAATATCTGATGATTATTTAATCATTTTTAACTGACTTTATCTATTTGTAGGGAATTTATGCAGGTGTACGGGATATCGGCCTATTATAGAAGCTTATAAGACCTTCACGGAAGAATGGGAAACGATGCAAATGATGTCAAAAAGTAACGAAAGATCTTTAACAAATGGAGGATGCCCCATGGGAGAGAATTGTTGTAAAAAAATACCAATAGCAGAACCAACGGAAGTTTTTAATTCGGAAGAATTTCGGCCATACGATCCTTCTCAAGAAATTATATTTCCACCTAAGTTACATGTAAATTATTTATTTAACATTAATTTGATATTAATTTATTTGACCTTAACATTTCGTTTTGATATATTAAATAAAGTTTTTTTTAGATTTCTAAGCATCTAGATGAGGAGTATTTAATAATTAAGGGAAAGAACGTCACATGGCATAGACCGAAAACTCTTAGTGAATTACTGCAATTAAAAGATCAATATCCAAATGCAAAAATTGTTGTAGGAAATACAGAGATAGGTAAAATTTACTTATTTAAAAAATCATTTGATACAGTTATAGAAATAAGTACATTCAGAATACCAAACTTATTATTTATATTTTCAGGGGTTGAAGTTAAATTTAAATATCTGTCTTATCCGGTTCTTATACAACCTACCTCAATCAAAGAAATGCATGCTATTGAAGAATATCCAAAAGTATTGAATGTCGGTGCTAGTACCACACTTGTTGAGATGGAGAAAGCTTTACAAAATCAAATTACCACAAAACCTGGTATATATTCCTACATTTATTTCATATTTTGTATTATAAAATATTATTAGTTTAATAAACTATATTTCATTATTATTATAGAATACCGAACAAGAATTTTTAGTGAAATAGTAAATATGCTTCATTGGTTTGCTGGCAAACAAATCAGGAATGTTGCTGTAAGTTATCTGATTTATATGTTATCGTTTAAATATTATTTAATAAAGTTAAGAATGTTTTTTTTAAATTTTTGTATAGGCTGTTGGTGGAAACATAATGACAGGAAGTCCGATATCAGATCTAAATCCAATATTTATGGCAGCTGGAGTAAAACTGAATGTTTCAAGTTTGAAGAACGGAGTCAGGCTTATTCCAATGGATCATACTTTCTTTAAGGGTTATCGACAAAATGTCGTTTCACCAGAAGAGATTTTAGTTTCAATTCAAATACCGTTTTCCGAAAAAGTATATAATATTCTGAAGATAATAAAACAGTATTGAACATTTTATAACATCATATTTTTCCAATGTTTTAGAATCAATATTTTATTGCCTATAAGCAAGCAAGAAGACGAGATGATGATATCGCTATTGTTAATATGGCATTAAATGTATTCTTTGAACCAGAAAGTAACGTCGTTAGTAAAGCATATTTAGCTTTTGGTGGAATGGCTCCAACGACGATTTTAGCTAGGAAAACTTGTGATATTATGATTCGAAGGTATTCTAGAAAATGTAATATTTATTTTTGTGCTGTATCATAAAAGAAATATCAATGTAAAATTTTGTAGGAAATGGGACACAGATCTTCTAGAAAATGTTTATGATTCATTACTGAATGAATTACCTTTACCAGATAGTGTTCCAGGTGGAATGGTCAAATATCGTAAATCTTTAACTCTAAGGTATAAATATAATTCTTTTTCATGTTTTTAAACCAGATATTATTTGAATACTATTAGTTTTTATTTACTTTTGTAGCCTATTCTTTAAAGGATTTTTACACATAGCTAAAAAACTTCAAGTATGCTTGCCAAAAGAAATCGAAAGTGCTGCAGAAGGATTTCACACTAAAGAACCAAAGAGTTCCCAATATTATCAAATGGTATCTATTATTTAATTGATACATTTTTTTATAAATTTCTTTTTTGAAAGTGTATACTTTTGTAAATTAATATTTTATATATATTACGATAGGTTCCAAAAGATCAAGAGCCAAACGATTTAGTTGGAAGGCCAATTGTTCATGCCAGCGCATTTAAACAGGCAACAGGAGAAGCGATATACTGCGATGACATGCCAAAATTCTCTGATGAGCTTTATTTAGCTGCGGTTTTGTCTACTAGAGCTCATGCAAAAATTTTGAAAATTGATGCAACTAAAGCACTGTCGTTAGAAGGAGTAGTTGCCTTTTATAGTGCTAAAGATTTACCTGAAGAGCAACAATTCTATGGTCCTATATTTCATGATGACCGAGTCTTCATGTTGGATATAGTGAGAATCCTTAATTTAAAATTTTTTTTCTAATCCTTTATTTAAAATCATAGAATAAATAAAAAGTAAACGTTTTTTTTACAAGGTGACAAGTCATGGTCAAATAATTGGAGCAATCGTAGCTATTAATCAAGCTATTGCACAAAAGGCAGTCAGAATGGTTGAAATCGAATACGAAGACTTACAACCAATAATCATTTCTATAGAGGTATGATAGAAACATACATAAAATGTGTAAACATTTTGAGAAGTTATTCTTCAATAATTGCAGGACGCTATTAAACATCGTTCCTTTTTCGATCAAACACCAAAACATATAAAAAAAGGAGACATAGAAAAGGCATTTGCTGAATCAAAACATATTCTCGAAGGAGAAGCTAGAATGGGAGGACAAGAACATTTTTATCTTGAAACAAACGCAACCTTGGTGATTCCGAGAGAAGAAGACGAATTGGAAGTGTATAGTTCGACTCAACATCCTTCAGAGACTCAGAAACTCATTTCAGAAGTTCTAAATATTCGTGCTAATAAGATTGTGGTTAAAGTGAAAAGATTAGGTGGTGGTTTTGGTGGGAAGGAATCTCGTACTGCTATACTTGCTTTGCCAGTTGCTTTAGCTGCATACAAGTAATTATACATACACACAATAAGATAATAAAATATGACAAAACAAAGTTGTCTTTGTGCTGGATTAACAAAAGATTTTACTATATAATTTTTGCAGATTAAAGAAGCCAGTGCGCTGCATGTTTGATAGAGATGAAGATATTATGGCAACTGGAACAAGACACCCGTTTTTATTAAAATATAAAGTCGGATTTGATGATAATGGCGCAATTAAAGGAGCACAAGTTTATATCTACAACAATGCCGGTTATTCTCGCGATCTTTCTTCCGCAGTATGTTAATTTGTTTATTGATAATACCAAGATATTATATACATATATATATCTTTATTAGGTTCTAGAACGTGCAATGTTTCACTTCGAAAATTCTTATAAAATACCAGTGGTCGATGTGTATGGTTTTATGTGCAAAACTAATATACCGTCCAATACGGCATTCCGCGGTTTTGGAGGTCCACAAGGAATGTTTATGGCTGAAACAATGATAAGACATATTGCAGAATATTTAAATAAAGATCCTATTGAGGTATAATTATGATTTAATACTTCATATAAAGGCATAAATTTCGTAATCGTTAAATAAATAATCTTAACAGGTGCAAGAATTGAATTTATATAAAGAGGGTGATACCACTCATTATAATCAAAAGCTTATTAATTGTACATTACGACATTGCTGGGAAGAATGTTTTTTATCTTCAAATTATAATGAACGGCTTGCACAAATTCAAAAGTACAACAGGTACATTATATTTTTTTCTGTTTTATTTTTATATTTTATTTCCTTTCGGTCTTTCCTTTTTCTTTTTTTTTTTTTTTTTTTTTTATGTATAATTTTCTTAAGAAATGTAATTTTCATGATCATAATCATATTCAATGCTATTGATATTGATAAATATTATTTCAATAGAGAAAATAGATACAAGAAAAAAGGATTGGCAGTAGTTCCAACGAAATTTGGTATTTCTTTCACTGTACTGTTTTTGAATCAGGCAGGGGCACTTATACATGTTTATACGGACGGTTCTGTATTAATTAGCCATGGCGGCGTTGAAATGGGACAAGGTTTACATACAAAAATGATACAAGTAAACTTCATTCGTTTTTCTGTTTTGATGACGCTTAAATTAATATTCTCATTTTTTATGTATTCATCAATAATTTAATATTAGTTGGTTTTTAATTAGTTGGTTTTTAATTATTTCACATTGAATATTTTGTTTAATATTTTTATAACTTTTTACATAACTTTTCTATTAGTTGGAAGTAACATATATTTATCATATGGTACTTATTTTCATATGTTATAGTTTCTTCATTTTCTGTTTAACATTTAGGTAGCAAGCAGATCATTAAAAATAAAACCAGATAAAATACACATAATAGAAACCGCTACTGATAAAGTACCAAATACATCTGCGACAGCAGCTAGCGCTGCTTCAGATTTGAATGGTATGGCTGTTATGGTATGTAAAATTAAAAATTTGAATAACCTTCTTTCTTTTCTATTAATTTACGACTAATAATGACTTTAAAAGTTGTAAAAAAAATTTCAGAATGCCTGTAACGAAATTATGAAACGATTAAAGCCAGTGATGGATAAGAAACCAGATGGAACATGGGAAGAGTGGATAAAAATGGCTTATTCAGAAAGAATCAGCCTTTCTGCTACCGGATTCTATAAAACTCCTGATATCGGATACTCATTTGAAACTAACACGGGAAATCCATTCAATTATTTCACATATGGAGTTGCATGTTCTGAAGTAGAAATTGACTGTTTGACTGGAGATCATCAAGTAAATATAATATACATGAAGTTAGTTATAAGCTTTGAAATTTATTTTAGTACTTAAACATCTATATTTACATATATAGGTATTGCAAACTGATATTGTAATGGACCTAGGTGAAAGTTTAAATCCTGCAATTGACATAGGACAAATAGAAGGAGCTTTTGTTCAAGGATATGGTTTATTTACACTAGAAGAATTGGTATATTTGAGAAATGGAGCTCTTGCTACGAGAGGTCCAGGTGCATATAAGCTACCTGGTTTTACAGATATTCCCGAAACATTTAATGTGTCTTTATTAAAAGGAGCCTCAAATCCCCGAGCTGTTTATTCATCTAAGGTAATATATTCTTAAAGAATTTGATTTATATTTATATTTATCATTGTTAATTTTTCTATTATTGTCATTATTTTAGGCTGTAGGAGAACCACCGCTATTTCTAGCATCTTCTGTGTTCTTTGCAATAAGAGAAGCTATTAAATCTGCGCGTCAAGAATATGGTCTCAAAAGTTATTTCCAATTAGATTCACCTGCAACTGCTGCCCGTATTCGATTATCATGTGTTGATGAACTTACTGAGAAAGTAAATTATACTTTTTGTATTTCATATAAACTTATTGATAGTATTGATAACAATTTATATTTATGTACGTTATGTTGCAGATTGCAGAACCAGATATACAACGTCAGTGGAATATTGTTGCATAAAAGTTTGTATAACGAACTAAGGAATAAGTACTATCATTTTTCCATATATTAATATATTCTAAATGTACAAATAGTTATTTTTAAAAACTAGTCTTATTCATTTTAAATTCACTAAAATTGCTTTTTGTAGGCAATTTTTTTTTTAAATTTTGAAATATTATTAAAAGAAATGTTCTAGTTGTATAAAAATATGATTGAAGTTCAATAAGTTTAATATTTAATATTATCAAATATCTATTAATATTCTGTAATACAATCTGTAAAAATTGTAATTCGGAACGTTCGTTGTTAGAATTTCAGATATATTTCATACTAATCAAATGTTGAGGTTTTTTTATCAATTGAACAAAATTGCTCAATTGGCAAAATATGCGATGCGCAAACCGTGTTAAGACTTGATTGTTTTCAAAAAAGCATTCTTCTTCAAAAAGCATTCTTTTCCGATAACTATTTAAGGATGTATACGGATAAATGTTAAATGAATTAAATTAATTTATCATTAATTATAATTTGATCATTGACATTATATTAATATTAGAAATATACAGTTTCACTTCTAACCAATATTAGTCATCGAATTGAATATATGTAATAACTTTTTTAAACACTGCCCATTGTTCTAAATCGTAGATATATTTAATAAAACAAAAACAATCAAAAAAAAGCTGTTAATTGTGGTCTTTACCTGGTAATTTCTGAATGATGCTTCTTACTATGCTTCCCGCCAAAAATATATGAGAATATGTTATATGAGTGCATCCCAATCGATAGATCGATAATGTGAAAAATTATATCGATTGCTCAACGATGTCGAGCTAGTCTGTGACTCCGGTTTTTTCCAGATCGGTATTTCAGAATGTGAAACACAAAATTCAATATAGTGTTATGTCTACCTTGTTCTTAGTTCATGGTCGAACTGTGATAAATCGTGAAAGTCGACGGTCGGCACAGTAGAGAAGCATATCGATACATATATACGCGGCGCCAAATGCATATGAATTAAATTAATATTTGCGTATTATAAAAATATATTATTATATATGAGATGTAACAATTTTAAATGATAAATAATATATTTAATTGAATAACTGATAAATAATATACTATATTTTTATGAAGGAGATAAAATCGTCTCTGATAAAATATAAATATAAAATATAAGAATAAGCATTGAATGTGAAATAGAAATAGAAAAAAAAAATGAAATAGAAATAAAGCTCTCTTTTGAACATCAACTAAAATTAATTATCAACTATTTGTTTCAGATTAAATAATGATTAAAAATGACATTATTCTATCAGCTCTTAAGCAGTTTTCCTACTTTCCTCATACTTGGAGTTAACATGCTAACAAGATTACTATGTGAAGGAAGAATAGTTTATGCAAGGTTTCATCCAATTCCAATATTAAATATATAAATATCCATATTTAATAATCATTAGATCTTAATTTTATTTAGGACATTGAAATTAATAAATTCCATGTCTTTTTGTCTTTTGCTAATATTGTCTTCCATAATCTAACAATATCTTTCATTAGATGATAAAAATATTGTCTAAATGTATATCTTGATTAAACTAATTAATGAATGTATTGTATACTTGTATACATTGATAATGTAAATTTGACTTTTTATAGATTCTGTGTTAATATTGTAACAATAATCATGGGGCACTCTTAACCATGCATCTGTTACACGATTAAATGTTTATAGATAAGAAACAAGTGATGACTATATATTTATCATGTGCAGAACAAGGGTTTGATTCTATTACGCGATGATAGTATTTGATATGTAAAGAAGCTCGAAAGTTACAGGTGCTCTTCCTTGATAACAAGTCGCTTATTACTTGCAAGGAAATGGTACACTTGAAGAACGCTTTCAATATAGCATAAAATATAAATTATATAATTCATAAGACAATTTTTTTTATCTTATTTGAGCAATCAAATAAAATAAAAAACCTAGAAAAGATGTGCGATACTTCAATTTTTTGGCATTACTTGTACTGTTGTAGCTAACTACTAACCGTAGCCACTTTCATATCAGCCTTAGTAAAATTTTACATCTTAAATTTCATCTTTACATACATAGGTATATTCTGATTCTGGAAGAATTTTTTTTATATTTGTCACTTCTATTTCATTTCAGGACATCCTGAAGAAGCATCTATCGATTAAAAAATTTCATTTCGTGGAATTTATTTCGAATCAGCACCACGGACAAAAACAATCGACCCTGACGAAAACAGCGTTCGATATAAATATTGAATCTCGTGCAAAGGGACAGAATTCTATTGGAATAACAATATTCATTCCGAATAGCTCGCAGTACCGTGGGCANTGTCGAAGAATTTTTTTTATATTTGTCACTTCTATTTCATTTCAGGACATCCTGAAGAAGCATCTATCGATTAAAAAATTTCATTTCGTGGAATTTATTTCGAATCAGCACACCACGGACAAAAACAATCGACCCTGACGAAAACAGCGTTCGATATAAATATTGAATCTCGTGCAAAGGGACAGAATTCTATTGGAATAACAATATTCATTCCGAATAGCTCGCAGTACCGTGGGCAATTGTGGTGGGGATGATGTTGTTAGGGAGATCGCTGCCCGTGGCCGATACCAGAGGTCTGTTCGCGTTCACGTTCAGTCGGTGCGTGCTAGCGGCTCGTGTCGCGTGTTTCCAGTTCACTTCTTACCTCGTCGTCATCCTCGACACACGCGATCTGCCGCTTCGTTCATCTTCATGCGTGTTTTCGTTCCACGGTTCTCTTTGTACAATCTTCGAATTTCCCGCTGAATTATCACGGTGCAACGTCGAGAAGTGTCAGAGGAGACTCTGTGGTTCCGGACAATCGTTATTGATCTTTGGAGCACTGATCGCGAATTCAGAGGTAGGTTCGTTTCCATAGCAGGTGCCACGTTAGTCGAGAAACACGTGGACCAGCCGATTATTCGATAACATCGGTCCTTTCTGTAATGCATCATGTATATATCTTGTACAGATTCTCTCATGATAGATTGATGCGATAGATTAATTAATCGCAAAGTATGAATATTTATGTAGCTATTTATATACCTGTGTAGGTACCTACGTAGGTAATTAAATTTAAATTTAGCGATAAATATGTGGAAAATATCTATCTACAATATTATTACAATATTTATAGTAGTTGTAATCATTTATTAACGAAGAAATGATTTATTTATGATAATAGAAAATTACTCAAATAGTTTATAGTTCACTTACTGGTTAAAAAGTTCCGATGATTTTTCTTTAAAAATTTCGAAGAATATGAAAACTCATCTTTACGACAGAGCTCGTCCCGCGAATTTTGAAGAGAGATGCTCCAATTGGTCGGCGGTAGCGTGACAATCGCGATATTACAATCGATCAACTTCGGCCATTCGATTATCGAAATATTCCATAGCAGGTGCCACGCTAATCGAGAAACACGTGAACCAACCGATTATTCGATAACATTGGTCCTTTCTGTAATGCATCATGTATATATCTTGTACAGATTCTCTCATGATAGATTGATGCGATAGATTAATTAATCGCAAAGTATGAATATTTATGTAGCTATTTATATACTTGTGTAGGTACTTACGTAGGTAAATAAATTTAAATTTAGCGATAAATATGTGGGAAATATCTACAATAACCTATAATATCTATCTACAATATTATTACAATATAACCTATAATATCTATCTACAATATTATTATTTACAGTAGTCGTAATCATTTATTAAGAAAAGATTTATTTTTCTTCAGTTATATTTATGATAATAGGAAATTACTCAAATAGTTCACTTACTGGTTAAAAAGTTCCGATGGTTTCTCTTTCAAAAAATCGAAGAATATGAAACACTCATCTTGACGACAGTCCCGCGAATTTTGAAGGGAGATGCTCCAATTGGTCGGCGGTAGCGTGACAATCGCGATACTACAATCGATCAACATTGACCATTCGATTATCGAAATATTCTTACAAAATTGACAGTCGCGATCTAACGGCCATGTCTGTCGCTAGAAAATCTAACGTGTCGCGTTGAAATTTGTTCGTTCGGAGTAATATCATCGGTAATGAGCGAGACTCGAGTGATGGAAATATTTAAATATTCGCGGTATCGAGGTTCGAAGAAATGGATGGAAAATGTCGATAAACGAAGACTGAGAAGTAAAAACGTTCTATACGATGTAACAATGTATTCGCCGTACTGGTAAGAAAGTAAGTGAAGAATTGTTTTATACTTCGAGCGACTCGAACGACGCGAATTAAGTATGCAATCGTGTCAACGATTTTCAAGAATGATTGTTAAAATATCCGCGCGAGAAAGAAGGTTAGATTCGCAGTTTCGTTATCGTGACGCGACCTTATGTAATATTTATATTTTTCTCTGTTTTTTAGTACACGATATATTAGGCTCAGATCATAAATTTCCTTCGTTTCATTGATACTGACAATCAAAACGACGGTACAACTTTTGGCGCGCAAATTTAAGAGCGTCAATATTTGAATTTCTTTAAGGACGCCATTTTTTTCTCGATATAGATTGTGCGTAATAATTACAATATTTTAATTGTAATTACAATTAATTTCTATTAAACGTATTACAATTTATTACTTGATATTTATGCAATTGATAATGATAATGATTTCGGAATTTTTTTCGAGAGTCTTAAAACATCACGATGGTTATTTTAGCAAATTAAAAAATGGACAAGTATGTTGATTCTAAGTTTTAATTTTTGTAAAAAAAAAGTCGTGTTTCTGTGACGAGAATCGCAAATTTCACTCTATTTTCGAAATTAAAGAATTTTTTTTTTTATTAGCAAATTAAAAAATGGACAAGTATGTTGATTCTAAGTTTTAATTTTTGTAAAAAAAAAGTCGTGTTTCTGTGACGAGAATCGCAAATTTCACTCTATTTTCGAAATTAAAGAATTTTTTTTTTTTGTAATAATGAAGGAATTTTTTCTATGAAAAGGTGAATTTTTCGAGTAGATAAAAATTTACGTTTCATGATTCGCTGCTTAACTATTTTTGTGTCAGGCAGTGTTTTAAGATGGCACTTTT
>NIPQ01091337.1:0-21470 GCA_002806875.1 Lepidotrigona ventralis hoosana | reverse complement strand
TTAATGATTAAAATCAAATTAGATCGAATAAACAAAAGACTCGGAGAGGATTATTACGAAGTGATTTTATAAATTGTCACTTGGACTCCTTTTTTACAACAGTTCAATCGTCAATGTAAAAAAAAAAATCAGTCCCTTAGTCCCCTCGTACAAATCGATACCTAATATTGCAATTTCTTCGGTATCAAGATCTCATTGAATGGAAGACTTGGAGATTATTACGGAGTAACTTTAATAAGCTGTCAAAAAAAAAAAATCAGTCCCTTAGTCCCCTCGTACAAATCGATACCTAATATTGCAATTTCTTCGGTATCAAGATCTCATTGAATGGAAGACTTGGAGATTATTACGGAGTAACTTTAATAAGCTGTCACTTGAACTTCTTTTCTAACAGTTTCTAACAATTCAATCGTCAATTTGAAAAAAATCAGCCACTTCTAGATCAATATTTAATTAATTTGCAATTTCTTCGGCATCAAGATCTATTTTTTTTTCTTTTCTAATTGTTGTGACCATTAAGGAATTAAAATGAAATTAGATTATGCAAACGAAAGACTCGGGAGACTAATCAGCGTAAGTCGCTCCTCATTGAAAACAACTTATGCAGATACTCTTCTAGTTAATGAAACTAACTAACTAACTGTGAGTTTCAATATATTATAATACGATACAATCCGACAACTGAAGCTTTACACTGAAACCACGCGATTCGATCAACTTCCAAGCCCTCCAAATATTTTCCTAATAAAATCCTCCGATCATCCAAACGATGCACCCATACATTTTTTCTCTCTTTTTTCTCTCAACCCGTCTCTACGATTCCTACCGTCGCGTCGGCGGTGCACACACTTGCAAGCTGTAACCAGCGGCTCAGTCGCTAACAATCAGGTCAGATTTAATGGTCGTGCCTGCTGACGGATGTTTAAACGCGCATTAAATGCAACCGCGCGACGCCGATGGTAAAGATGGTCTGTTTTTTTTCCTCCCACACGGAAAACAGATTGCCGTGTAACGGTCGAGAGTCTGACGAGAGTGCCTCGCGCTTCGATACAACCAAAAGAGTGGGAGCGGGATGGGAAGATAGAGGGAGGGAAAAACGATAAAACGAACGACGCTCGGAGAAATAATCGTTCGAGATCTAGCGCGCTCGTACAGGGTCGTATAGCTACGCCGGGCAGAAAGGAATTCTGCTGGCTTTCATGAAAGATACATGACCGCGGTCAGAAACACGATAAACGACTCTCGGCCCGTGGGCTGCTTCCGCGGGGTCAATTTTTCGAGTATTACTGAACCGGCGCGTCGAGACATCGGTTAATTACCGATTCGAGTCACACGCCAACGATCCCGAATCCAACGTAATCGCACGCTCGACAAGCGTATCGCACGATCGAGCGGAGATTACAAATGGAATTTTTATCGGACCGTTTTACTCTCTTTGTGCCTGCTTTGTGACGATCGCTGTTACGTCACGAAACACATATACGTATATATATATTTTGAACAGTTTGACCAGTTTAGCTTTATTGTTAGCGCCACGCAGCTCAGATTTCGATGTATCGAACAGTGCCACGGAGTGAGGTTTGGTCGCGATACTCAATTTACAAATGCACTCGGTTTCGATTATAGCGCGTCAGTCAGTATTGAAGCTTCCTCTTCTAATTACTTTCTTTTCGAGTTTTTGCTTTATCTACTTTTATTTACAGGTGCTTCTACATCTGTAGAATATGTTATATGTCAAGAAAGCGCTATCGCGTCGCATAGCACGATTTTTATTCAGTCCTTGATACTGAAACAGTTAATCCAGGCTTTTCCCTGCGTGAATCGGACTCTCGATGAGCCAATTCCTTTTTTCTCTTCCTTTTTTCCACGCGCTACGCAACTTCACTTCTCATTTAACTGACAGGACAGCGTGTTGAGGTGTCAGTCACCGATTTTGACGAAATTTGGCTTAAAATATAGTTTTCGGAAAAATATTTGACAGGTGTTTTGTAAACTACCCTCAACCGTCCCTTCAACGATAAAACGGATGATTGTCGATTAAAAAAAAAAAAAAAAGAATACGTGTCAAACATTTTTTCGAAAACTACATCTTAAAAGCCAAACTTCATCAAAATCGGCGATTAACACGAAACGAAATTTTTTCAACGTTTTTACACACAAATTGTCTAAATATTGACAATTTTCGAGAAAAAAAAAAGTACCTTCGGTTTTCCACCCGCTGCATGATATAAAATCATCTTCGAAAAGAACCAACTCTCAACAACAAAATAGAAGCTAAGCTTCTAAAATAAAATCAAGTGGATCTCGCTATATGTGATCTTCTTCTCACAGATTTGTATCGGTTTCAATTATTTAAATTACGATTTTTCATTGTCACCGACGCAATTACGCTCTTCACTGCATATTGACGAAACAAAAGGGATCGAAGCACGCACGAAAAACTGATCGATACTCGAGTAAGATCCACGGCCGTGACGTTAATTATGAAGTTATCCCGATATGAAACACGAGGCGATCGATCGATTCGTTCTTCCATAAACCGATTTCGCTGACCACTGTCGGTGCCTCAGTTTCACAATGAAAACAAGAATATTCGGCGCGCGCGCGTGTGTGTGTATGTGTGTGAGAAGCTTCCATTGCGCAACCTGCTTTTGCATCTGGCTACGCAGAAACTCGGTGCTGGGCGCGAGCTTTTATGACGTAGCAAACGTGGCACGGCAACGGCGAAGGAGAGCTCAAGCCAGCCAGTACCAGTTCTGACATCTTAAAGCCATTAAGATACCGAGTTCAACCAAGATTTGTTGGTATTGCGCAACTACAAGACGCATTAATCCGATTTACGTCGATCCGCTAATTAAGTTATCGCAGGCTGACGAAGGAGGCCGTCGGGCCTTGGCCGCTACAACGTATCCCTCCGGTTTCGTTTCACTCGGTAAACACAAAGCGATTTCCTATACGCGTCAGACGCATGTACGTGAACGTCTCGTCTTAACTCTCGTTACGCTATAATCGCGTAATCTCGCGTTATGTAATAACCAGATCAGTTTTAAACAAAATGAATCGCACGTCTCTCACACTCTGACGATCTTACTTTGATCGAAGGAATTTTATGTATTTCTTGTAACAGTTTACCAATTGATACATTAAGATTTAGGATCATTTCACTTGTAATTGGACCATCTTAGAATAATCATTTTTCGCGCTATTGCCATTCCGAGAGACTTTTATGTCGGGACGTGATACTGAAGGTAATTTTTAATTTTATAAAATTTACGATTGTGTGAATTAAGTAATAGTGTTTCCAACTGTTAGAAAATGGACAAAGATCTTCAGCAACCTCAAGAAAACGAATGTGAGAGTATCTGTGTTTCCACTCGTTACTTTTACTGCTTCATTGAGGATATAAATTAAAACTAAATAGAGAGAGCTTATGGCTCTCTCACATTCGTCGATCAATTCATCAATTCACTACTAATTATTTTCAAATAATAATTATTTATTATTTGAAAGAAATATTTGAAATGAAATTTGTTCTGTTCACCTAACGATGACTATCGGATTTCTCTAATTGCAGAGACGTCTCTCCGAGACCTGAAGATCATCTCCACTTTTCTGAACGTAATCACGGACTTCTTTTTATGCATTAATCAATGCGGCTCGACGTTCTCTACGTATGTCGAGAAATTATTAATTTAAGGAGAGAGATACTTTAACTTTGATTTTGCAAAATCGTGGAAAAATGAAGAAAGACATGAATAATAATGCAGATGATTATATTAATTATATTAGTAATTAATAACGTGGATGAATTAAAATGAAATACTAACATATTGATATGTGACATATTGAAATATGTATCAAATATCATTAATATCATTCAATTAGTAATTAATTATATATATATATATATATATATATATATGATCGTTAATATTTATTGACTTTAATAATTATATATATATTATACATAGATTTTTCATTGATTTTAATAATTGCATACATAATTATTAAAATCAATCAATAATAAATGATCTGAAGATTCCTTACAGGAAGGAATATTAATAATCCATTAAAAGTCAATTTGCAATTTCTTTTCAATTATTTTATATTTTGGAATCTGTTTTATAACTATACATGCTTCTTTCAGTATCACAAACCGGTGCTTTTGAGTGTCGTCAGAATATGAAGTTTCAAAAAGAGATCCTTTTGACTATCTCAGATATATTTTCAACCCTGTCAGTTTACCTCAACTCAGCATTAAAAAGAGAGAAAGTAACAAAAATAAAGAGCGTGCAGCAGCAAATAGGATTAATTGTTAGTCGACCGACGTTCAAGTGGATATATAGAATATTAGACGTGAAATTGCTCTTGCTGAAATTACTCTTTCGTCCACAGCAGCCGATGTAAAGCAATAAACGAAACGACAATGGTCCGCTTTCGTCGGGATCTTCATCCGTCATCACGAGAAACAAAACCATTTTTCTCTGTTGCTTGACATTTTAATAACACGACAAAATGTATCTTATATACATTGAACGTTTCGTGAACATTAAATATTGAAACTATCATAATTTTGTGAAAAGAAACGAGCTCATTTGGAGTCCTTTACCTTCAAAACACATCGTTCTAATTTTATTTTATAATTTCATTTTAGAACGTTTTTTCTACACGACGTAACAAATGGCACAAATGAAGACACTTTTTCTCCTCGAAAATGCCACAAATTATTATAAAAACAGTGCAAAAATATTGATAAGTTTTTTCATGATTGAATTTACAATTGATTTGAAGATCGAAACCTCCCCCCGCGGACCTAAAAAAACTTGTTACTACAATTTCTTTTCGTCAATTAATCGAACTTTGAATATCAGAAAATGTCACGGTTTCTCGAATTCTCGTCGTCTGAGCCTAATATTCAAATTTTAATGAAGTGACCGAGGAAGAAGAAATCATATATCAAGTTTTTAGGGGTCGTTGTGAAGATGGAGTGGGCTTTAATTTTCAAATCGATAATTATTTAGTATTTAGTTATGAAAAAAGTATGACAATTTATAACACACTAAGTATAATACACTTTCTGAGAAGAAAAATGCTCTCACTTACTCATCTAGTATATGGCATAAAACTATAAAACTGTTTTAAAATAAAATAATCTACTAAATATAAATATAAATTTAGAATAAAATAGATGACTTCTTTTTACAAAACCACAACAGTTTCGACACTTATTGTTAGACCGATCCGGATATATTAATGCGAGTTATTGTATAGTATAATGTCACGTTTAATAAACTAAACTACGTATAGTTTACACTTCCATGGACAGTGAACTCAAAAAAAAAAAAAAAAAACCAAAAAAACCAAGCNAGAAAAGTCCTCGGTCTATTCAAACGCGAAACTGATGAAACTTTCGCGGAACGAAAAAGGAGAAGAGAAACGCGGCGCGACATCGCGTCAGATCGCGTCGAGTCTAGTCGAGTCTAGTCGAGTCGAATCGTTGACACGCGAATCGATTTACGACGAAAGCAAAGGAATAGTTGCGGGTCAGCCAAAGAGGACCGAGAGGAAAGTGTGGAAAGAGGAGCAACTTTATCGGGAAGGGGGATTTAGTGAAAAATCGTGTAAGAGGAGGGAAAAAAGTTGGATCGACGCGACTCGACGCGCGGCTTCGACGAACGGGATGGATTTTATCGTTGGTTGTAATTCTCGAAGCCGTGCCGGCTTCGCTCTACCTTTTCTCTCTCCTCCTTTTTTTTCCTCCCGTCGCAAACTTTTCATCGCAACGTGCTAACGATCTTGGAATTTCCGGGTGAATTTTACCGGCAACGCGATCCGAATCGGCTTCCAGTTGCCCGTAAGTCGCTTCGAGTTGCTGCCCGTTATCCGAACAGCGAATTCTGACGAATTCAAAGAGTCGTTAGCCGCTGACCGGGAGGGTAAGTCACATTTAACGAGAGTGGCAAGCTCGACGGTCCGATAGCCAGCATTGGACGGTGCGGGCGAACGCGATTTGTCAATCGTTTCGTACGAGGACCCGGAGGCAAATTCAAAAGCAGAATTACTCGCGATGGAAATAAGCCTGCACGAACGATTAGATTGGTACGAGTCTTAACCCCTTGACATACGAATCAAACGAAATTCGACATGACCGAAAAGTAATATTTATTTTTCGTTTTAACATTTACGTAAACTCGACAAAGATTATTCATTTTTATATTCTGATGTTTACATTGCAAAATGTCATAAATTTACAATACTTGCAAACAAAATTGATGAAAAGTGATGAAAGAAGAAATTAGTAATTCAAAGAACAGTCGTTAAATTTACAACTGCAAATTTAACAAAGATCATTTTTACACTCTTGTGTTTATACTGCAAAATGTCATGAGCACAATACTTGCGAATAAAATTAGTAAAAAAAATGATGAAAGAAATTAATAATTCAGAGGTCCCGATTCGTACCCTCGAATTTTCTGGTCTACGAGCGTATCTCCATCTTTCCACGAGTAAAGAACATTTATTCTTTGGAATATTTTCTATGAGATTTAGTCGATGTGACACTAATATTAATGAAAAAACAGGATTAATAAGTAATCAGGATTATACGTAATCACATGTTAAAAATATACTTTGGACGTACATAATACACCTTAACCATTGAGAGGAGTTAGTTTTTCTAATCGACAGTGGAGTATTTATACGACAAGAAATCTCTTAAAAATAAGATTAAATTTTCGTTTGAAAAATTAAAGTTTGTTTAAAAAAAGAAACATTCTAGGCCCTCGTCAAAGTGTCACCAGGAAATTCAAAAAAGATTCTATCTCAAAATGGATTAATGGACGGAGAAAATATGTACACTTTTGGCTACAATATGGTGGAGTTTCGTTCAATGATGGCGCCCCGACGAATCGTAGTTAAAGGATTAATTATTGTTATTACTCGCCGAGCATTCCAGTTTCCGTTTCCACTTGACGCGTTCGGCACGAAGAGTTACGCGAGGCGAAATCCGAGATCGGTCCCTGGACGTTATCAGCCGCCGATTGCTCGGCTCAGCTCCGCTCCAAACGCAGCAGAATCCAATACCCCCGTTACTCCTTACGTGGTAATCCACCGGGTCGCATTTAACGTCGCAGTCGAAAGCCGATCGTTCGCGTGTGACTGACGCGCCGTTAAAAATATGCATGACGCCGAACGTGAAAATATTTTTACGCTCTGCGAGAGAGAGAGAGAGAGAGAGAGAGAGAGAGAGAGAGAGAGGAGGAAGCTCGCGCCAGACCAGGCCTGCAACGCCTGCCCGATTATCACATTCAGTCCGACTCAGCGTAAGCTCCTATTTCGATCAAAGAGAAATGAGTACGATCGATTAAGAAAAATCAGTGTCATCGTGCAGCCCGATACGGATTTCGGCTAAAAATCGGGTACTATGTTGGAACAAAATGGGCATCCATTTTTAATAAACTATTATTTATAATCAAACTCAACTCAACGTAAATCCCTATTAGTAAAGGGAAGAACGGTTCGATCGGATTGGAAATCGGTGCCTTCGTACGGCCTGATGCAAGTTTCGATTAAAAATCGGAAATATGTACGGCATTATGAAATGAGCACCCGTTTTAATAAACTATTATTTGTAATAAAAGAATATAAGAAGATATATCTATCGCGTCGATTTGAACCTAGCGTAAGTTTCAATTATTCGATCGATCGGCAAAAGGGAAAACGGTTCGAGGAAAATCGGAACAGTAAAATGTTGCATCGGTGCAGCCCAATTTTGGCTAAAAACGAGCCATATTGGAATGAAATGAGCATCCGTTTTATCGAACTATTATTTAATATTATTCCTAGTGCTTGATATTAAACAGACTAAATGATATTAAACAAAAATAACTTTTACAAAAACGTTTTTTTTCAATTTTTATTATTTTATTTAAAAATATAATTAATGGATTTTTTAGTATTATGTAAGAAAAAGTAAAAAAAAAAGAAATAAAAAAGATTGAAAACGAACAAGTTATGACTTTTTCAAACTCTTTAATTTTTTAATGACTACCTTATATTTCTCTCTGATATTATTTTGTTTATATTCTTCAAAATGTAAATCAGTAAGTACTGTATCAAATCACATGTTCATTTTACTCTGATATGGATATACTCTTTGCATACCATGTAACGATCTTCCTTTATAGGACAAACGATGTATTAATTAACAATGTAAAAAGAAACAGATGGTTCGTTTTAATTAGAGCTAGGAATAGGATCATGTCTAAGATGAATCTCTCGAAAGTCAGACTTACGACTCCATTTTTGATGCAATTACCAATTTCATATTATTTACCTACATAATTAAGATTCATTTATTTCTCCAAAGATATTAAAGTAAGATATAACAAGGCATGAGGTTGATTACGCGATGAGATACGTAATTATACACGTAGACTAAAATTATTGTTAAATTATATTTACTATTATCTAATTGTAAATAATTACGATGTTCGTAAGATCCAAAACTTTCACAAGTGACACTGAAATCTTGGAAATCGGCTAGAGGACCCAAAAGGGAAAGAGAAACTGTCAATGACGATATCGTACGATACACGTGATGCGTTTCAAAGAGATTTGTTTCTTTTCGATTCTCGTACGTGCATGTCAGACACACATTTGCCAATACAATGGAGAAATATGTTCCCGTTTTTCCATACGCGATTTTCAAATGTTGCGAGCCCGCCCGAGGCGAGCGCAACGTTTGAAAGTCGCGTACAGAAAAACGGGAACGTGCTTCGTCCAATTCATTCCCCGCTACGTAGAAAATTATTCGTTTGTAACGTTCGAAAGTCCTTCGAACTAAACTAAAAAAAGCATCGTTAATTGTTTTTCATTACTACTTGCCTCATTTAACGTCTCAGTTAATCAGAGTAGATTAGGTTAGGTTAGGTCCGTTGCATTTCTTTATTTTATTTATTTTGAAAGTGGTGCAAGTCCGTTTTCTTTCGTTCAGCTGAACGTTTCTTTCAGCTATTTACGAATTAGTTTCTAGTTTTAAATCAAAGATAATAAAATTATTTCTTTTTAGTTATATTTTAGTAATATAAATAGTAATATATAAATAATAAAAATAGATAACCAAAAAGAAATAACTTTTTACAATGTATTAATAATATATTATTTATATTATTAAGATATTTATATTATTATAATATATTATTTATGTTACTATTTATATCTTAATAATATAAATATACATAATACATTATTAAGATATATACTTTATACTACAATTATAACATATATATATATATATATATATATATAATTTATAAAACATATATTATTTATGTATTATTTATATTATTAAGATTTGCTAAAGCACAGTTTTTTCTTATATGAAAAAAAGACACATTCAATTTTTGCCTAAATCGACCTGCTTGACCTTTAATTCTTTTTCCATTGATTTACTAAAATTATTCAAAAATGGCGCTCCTCCCTCATTGCAACAATCCCTAAACAGAAATCGATATTAATTTCTACCCGTCGTATCGTTCAAGCAATTGCAGAAAAATAGAAAAAGGAAAAAAAAGAGAGAAAAGAGAATCTAAAATCGATCTTATCGATGGATCTGCTTGCCAGTTAAATGCTCGGAATCCACACACGTGAAGTACAGATACTCGGTCCCACGTTCGGAATCGAAACGGAATAAATTAGGTGGACGAATTGCACACGCACGCGTGCAAAAAACACGATGCCCAATTACACGATTAGGATTTCGTTCGTTTTTCTTGGCAAGCCAGTTCCGAGCCGATAAATCGATCTTCGTTTCGTCTTCTGTCGACGATCTCGCAGAAGGCAGCTTACTACGCGCGACTTTCTCTCTCTCTCTCTCTCTCAGGCGTTCTCAGGCTTTGGTTTTCGCTTTAAAATAGATTATGCTTTTGCGCTGCGATTTCGCGTTACCGGGAAGAGGGCCGCGACTTGCCTCGCAGTAAATAAACTGCAACGAGCACTGTAACTGACATAATTACGGTACGAGGGACGCGTGATGGTAATCCCAATTGCGCGCGGCGTGTGTTTCCCCCGGGAACGAGAATATGCCGCGCAGGGATGTCTCTCGCCAGGGCGATTAAATACGACTACAAGGGTACATAGTACACTCTCGTTGTTACGACTTTGCGTTCTTCGACGACGACGACGATGCCATACGACGCTCCTGCGTTGGTTAAACGAATCGAGGTGAAGCGAAGCGAAGAGAAGAGAAGCAAAGGGAACGGTTCGCCGCGGGACCGATCGATCTTTAACCTTTCCGAGCTGCATCAGAGTGCTCGAACACACTCGGATCGTGATTCGTTCGTTTTAAATTTATCCTTCGGCGAACATCGTGGCCTATCGTGGTCGGGTCGCTTCTATGCTGGCCTGCATCGAAAAGGTTACCACGGAAGAGCAACGCGACATTTCGACGCCCGTTTAGAGTACGCACCTGCCAGCCGATTTAATTACCCGTTTAATTGAAACCAGTTCGTCGGCTCGTATTCGAGCGCACGGCATTTCGAACGCGCGACAAAACACGCGTACGCGTACGCGTCGCAACGCGAAACGTTGTGTTAATCCTCCGTTAATTCGACTCATTTTCGGCGCACAATGAACCGGTCGGGAAAAATATCTGTCGGCTTTGTGAGAACGAACGACACGAAAGTCTGTTTTCGTCAATGTAGAATGGGCCAAAAGTTTTTTCCCCGCTTACTTTTTTTTTTGTAACTAAAACATCAAAATATAAGAAAAAACCAATTTTATTAATTTCAGATTGAATTTAAATTCAAACGTGATTTTTTTTTTATTTTGTTTTAAAAATTACTTCTTTCAAAAAATTGACCGCCAGAACGTTCGCAAATTTGTGCTTTTTTGTTTTAGTAGGATTCAAATTCCAATCACAATTTCCTACAAGAATAATACAAAAAGTATGAAAATAATGTAAGATTAAATTTGTGAATTTTTTTTAACTATTTTTTCATTGAAGAAATGTATATTATATTTTATTAATATATATTATATATTAATTTATATATATTATTATATATTATATATCATATGTATTAATTTTGGTGAATTTCACTTTATCTGAAACAAGAAACCAATCGGAGGAGTTGGAAAAAATTGTAGTTCTTGTTACTTAAAAAAAAGAAAATGTCATATTAGAAGAGATTATAATAGGCAGTAAATTAGTAAAAAACCGTCAGTCTGACGGCAAAGAACGAACTAAATTTTAAAGAACAAATTTAAAAACGAGGAACGAATGAAACTTGAGGAATTAAGCTTTTAGTTACGTGTGTTGTAATCTACGGCGTTGTAATCCCGATGATATTAGCGTTGGGATTCGAATAAGTTGCAATATTTTTGCATACAGTTCCATTTCAAGAATAAATGCGAAAAAATGCAAATTGAAGCAAATAAACGTTCCGTGACACTTTTCTGAGAAAAGTTAAGTTACAATGGTGTGTCATTTATAAAGGAAGACTCGGCGTATTGTTCGGCAAGATGACATAGACGAAAGCCACTATAACGGCGTACTGTAATAGCTAAAAGGTTAAACATCCGTGTTTTTAATACACGTGCATACGTCGTTTGCACATTTTTTTTACACGTGTTACACAGGTCTTTAATATGATCTTTAATATACATCTTTTTTAGTTCAGGAGATTCCCGAATATTACTACATTATTATAATTTTTATAATAATATGACGGAGATTTCGTCGACTCGACAAAGAACGTTTTTGTTTTTCTATACGTAATTTTGCTTGCTCGAAAACCTCTGACATGCACCAAATTCAAGTTCATACAAGAAAATTAAATTAAATGAAAGTGTACACGAGAAAATCACGCGGATATTTTGATTATAAGTTAACGTCACAATAATGAAATTTTATTTTTCCCGCACTAAATATACGTGATTTATAATAAATTTCTTTAATATAATCGAGGACAGGACAACATTTTTGATGATATTGACGCATCGAAATCAAACTTCAAAAAAAAACGACACTTCATACATGTCAATCCAACATACACGAGGTAGAGAACCTCTTGTCCGTACTTGTCACAAAAAAAAAGAAAAAAAGAAAAAAAGAAAAAGAAAAAAAACGAAAAAAAGAGAAAGAAAGAATGCAACTTTTCGACTTTTTTACCTCTCGACTTTCACCTAATTTCGCCAAGGCTACGCAAGCTCCTACGCAAGTTTATATGCCGACGGGTCGAGAAAGTAAACGGCCTTAAGCCGGCGCGTTCCCGATCGGAGCCAGGCTCCTTAAAAGGAACAGGCTAACTAGCTACGCTCGAATCAGACGTATAAATCACAATTTAATTTCTTTTACAAAGCAATTGCAAACGCCGATCGACCGTGAAAGTGCGATTAATCTCGCCTCGTCTTTCGTACGCGGCGCGAACCATCGCCGCGTGACGAACGAAGCATCCGCGAGAACGAGGGAATCAATCGACTCCGCGACTCGGCGCGACGCGACTCGAGATCAAATCAATTTGCCGTCGATTTGCGAACTGGAGATGTTTCTCTCGTCTGTCGAGTGAAATGAACCGGGAGACCGCGAAACGTCGTTAGAAAAAAAAGAGGAAAGAAAAAGATAAAAAGAAAACACAGCTCGAGAGATCTTGTTACGAGAGGACGTAAACGAGGAATTCTGTCGCTCGAGAAAGAAATTGCCGGAAGAAAAAAAAGAAGAAATAAATGAATAAAAGCGGTAATCGCGTCGAAAGGCGCGAGTGTAAGGAACTCGACTCACCGATGGCGTAGCAGAGGATCAACAGCAGCGCAGCTACTTCAGACGCTCTCATGATGGATTTCCTTTGTGGAATACTCGCCGATGGAAGTGCACCAAAGCGTTTTCCTCTCGTCACGTCATACCAGGTCGTCTCGTGAACGAACGTCGTGACCTTCCCTCCGTGTGTACCAGCTCTCAACGAACCGCCATTATATCCTCCTCCCGCCGCTGCCGCCGCCGTCGCCGTCGCTGATTAACACTCTTTCTCACACCGGGCTCCGCCAGAAACGACGCTGCTCGCTAATAACTTTGTCGTTCGACGGCTTCTCCTCCTTCCTCTTCTCCACCTGGTTCACTTTTCGAAACACCACCACGTTAAACACGTATCTTACACGTGAGCGTGTAACGGCCACACGTACACATGCACGCTCGAGCAAAATCCACTTTGGTCGTCTTCTCTATCACAACGTGCGACAAACAGAGATTTTTCCAAACCTCGCCAACTGCTTTTCTTCGGATTCTATTCCGCGAGCAAATGAGGAGAAACGTCGCTCGTGAATCGCCGTGTTTCTCCTGCCGATCAACCCTGCTGTTTCGACGCTTTTACGTCTCTCGACGAACGTCGCTGTCCCCTCCTCTTCTTTATTTCGCTTCCCACCTCGATACCGCGCCACGCGGAAATTCCTCGGCAATTCCGGTAATTAATAGGGAGGCCGGTTCGATAATCGCTTTTCCAAGCCAGCGCTTCCTTCCAAGTTCCCTGGAACGATCCCCCCCTGGCCGTTTCTCCAATTGAAACTTGGTTATCGCGGCGGTGGAAACTGCTGGCTTCGTTGGAGGAACTGCCACCGTTATCTCTCTCGAGTTTACTCGCTGGTTCATTTAATTAAATCATTCCCAGCGAGATTTTTCTTTTTTTCTCTCGCAGACTCGAATTCGGACTCGGTCACCAACGTTGCACGTGCCCGCGACACGAGGATAACGTTCGACGCTTCCGGTCGATCGGCCGGAACTTCGCGAAGGTTAGTCCCCGCGACGCTAATTGAAAAACTTGGCAGACGATAATTCACTCTTTCGTGATTCGCACTTTTCCGATCTTTGATTTCTCTCCTCTGGAAAGCTGCTGTCTCTTCTCTTGGCCTCTTGCTCTCCCTTTTTCTCTAATATCCAATTGGGTGTTATTGAGGCCTAAGTTAGACAAAGTTCGACCAACATTTGGTAAATAGATTTATGTGTATGATGGTATTTATATATAAAATTCGGGCGTCGAATATTGCCGGTGCCATGTTCGTTTAAAAACGGGCGGGAAAAGCGGACGAGTTTCGGATCGCGATTGCGCTTTCTTTCGATCGCATTGTCACGCTCGTTGATAAATAGAATCTGTCGACAGCTGGTAAGACAGGTCAGTCGAGCGTGATTAATTATGGTTCGTTTGTTAGAGAGATACGTTTATTTATCATTAGCGGATAATTCACTCTTTGTTGGTGGATAATTTATTACTTATTACTGGTGGATAAATCATTCGTGGATCGTTCGATATGACTGTGTTTCGTGTGTCCCTCTCATTGATTATTACTAATGTCACTGTCACTTTATTACTGTCACTCGTCATCGGGCCGCGGATTTTTATGCACCTCAAATGTTTCAGAAATGTAGTTGAACAAGTTGAAATAGAAACTTGTTTTCGTGTAAACGCTCCGCTTCAGATATTTTATACGTTTTATGTTATTTTTTTTCATTTGCTCATCATATATTCTCCCAGTTACTTACTATTGTCGTATCTTTCTACTAAGACTCTTGGCAGCATTCTCAAATTTTTAGCAACATAATTGAACAAACAGAACCTAAATAGAAATTCGTTTTATTTAACAAAATGTTTCAATCATGGAATTAAACGATATTTATTGAATATTTATTGAATACGTCATCTATAAAAATCTTGAAGATTTTTAGGGCTGAAGAATTAATCAAGACTTTCGAAACACAGAATTAATTTGATTTTGGNATTAATCAAGACTTTCGAAACACAGAATTAATTTGATTTTGGAGCCTTAACACTTTGTGTCTCTTCTTTTTTTTCTCCATTCCAATTCTAACTTTCTATCGTTTTAAGCGATTTATTCGAAATTTATTTAAAAAGTCTGTTGGTAGAAACCAAATAAATAATTTTCTTCTTTACTAATTATATTGAAAGTAGCGCTGAAAATTTTGCTGAAATTTCGTGTTTGTGGGATTTCTAAATATTAAATAAGTAAATTTAATTTCTTTTTAATAATAANACCCAGTATATAACATCTAATTTACTTACGTTGCTTTTACGTTGAGCCAGAAATCACTTCCTACTGAAATAAATCCTTTTATTGTATATTTAAAAAAAATTTTTTTTTTTTACAGATTAAAGTACACAATAAAAAATCACATTTGAACTTAAATTTAAATTAAAATTGGTGTTTTCTTGTATGTTTGATGTTTTATTTAAAGAAAAACAAGAAGAAATTTTTGGCTCACTCTGTATAACAAAAGAAAAAAAAAAAAGAAACAAAGACATGCTGTTCGTTCAGTGAAAAAATTCCGCCCCAATGTGAACATTTGGCGCGTGAATTGCGTGAATTTCAGCGGAATCACCGACGTGAAGCGACACTTCCGGTTCGAACGAGCCGACGACGATAGAGAGCGAGAACCACTTTGCGAGAGCACGTCGCGACGTTTACACACGAGCACCGAGTCGCAAGGCACCGTCGCAATTTCCCTAACACGTTCTAATTATTACCCAGTTCTCGAAACCGGCGAATAATTTGCTGGCTGTCGGTCCGCGCGACGAGCCGCCCATTTGCATAATGCCGCACAAGTCGTTTCGACTTCGACTTCGACTTCGACTTCGACTTTGGCAAAGGCTAAACGTTTCCCGATTTTCATCAGCGTGTTGTTGCGTAACTTTATGATCGAATCTCCGATTCTTTAATCCTTCGGGATGATGATGATAATGGTTTAATGAAAAACCAGGTGGCTAACTGGTGGCCCGCAACCCTACCTTCCTGATCGCTAGTACTACCCCCTCCACTTCATAGGAGAGATCGATGCAGTAGAGGGGATAGCGCTAGCGATTAGAAAAGTAAGGGCAAGAGTTTACGGGTCGCCAATTAAATGTGTTTAGACCACTGGTTTCGAATAGGGATAGGATTACTCGAAAACCAAGGGACATTCGAGTTTCGAGAATTTGACACTCAGATAAGAAAAAATAATGAATAAGAAATCACAAGCGTGAATAGAGAATATTTGGCTCGTGTGTAGTTTGAATGTTTGCTGCAAGATGCTTCCGCAAATGTTCGATGATCGGTTCTCGACTTTGACGCGCGATCGATTATAATTTTTAGGATGATAATGTGAAATATCCAAATCTAGAGAACTCAGAAAAATATCTCGTTACACCAGCATTGATTCTCTGAAATTCAATTATCTATTACTTATATTAATATTTATTCTACGAACGACTATTTGTCATTATAGTCGATAAAAAAAAAAAAAGAAACAGATGATGAGTTCGGATGATAGTGTTTTTAACACTAAAATTAAAATTACCAAAGTAGTCAAAATGACCAATAATTTTTATTAGATATTTCATAGATATAAGATGACTCGAATTATCATGATTCTTTGTAAAATACATAAATGACAGTTTGTATACCCTATTGTATTATATAAAGATTTTCTGTTTCTTTCATTTTTAGAAAAATTTAATTTAAAGAAATTTTATACTTTAGTCGTCGGTAGTTCTAGTGTTAAAAAGAAATCTGGATCAGATATTTTATGCGCCTTCTTTAATTGTGGCCAATGAAAAATTTATGTAAAAGTGTCAACTCCAGTTGAAACAAGAAATTCCTCTTACAAAAATGAAATCAGCACTTAAAGCTTCGAGTATTCGACATTTCCAAAACCTCGCGAGATTTCGTGAATTTAAAAATTACTTTCGCATTCAGTTTGAGGAAATCATTTTCTTATACAACACGACGCTGTATCAAAATAAAATGAACATCCATTCATTATTAAACTATTGTTTATAACAAAAAGATGTAAATACTTTTATGTATTTAATTCTTAACAGAGCACGTTGAATCTATTTCTCAAAAAGATATTTTAAATATTTTACTAAAACATTCAATTACTCGTATTTTCATATTCTTTGCGCAATTTTCACGATATTCTTCGAAATTTATACACTAAAGAGAGACAAACGAACTTATTATTAATGTAAATACATTGTAATGTATAATACATTCTACAATAAACTTATTAATATATTGAATTCAATATATTAATACATACATTAATTCGTAGAGATATATATAATATGAACGTTCACTTTATTGAATCATTTATTACAAAAGAATCGTATGTTTAATTTCTGATGTTTGAATTTTTTAGTTTATGCAATTTCTGAATTTTATTTTTATTAAACATGGAATCTATTGAATTTCTAATGACATTAAATTCCACATCCCTCTTAAATTTCGATTGACAACGACCAAGTTTTATCTTCTTGTAATCAACAATGACTCAATAATCAGTATGACACGGATTTCAGGTTTCCTTTTCTCTTTCTATCTCGAAATTATAATATTAATTTCTGTTTACGCAGAAACGTAATTGTATAAATCTATTTGCTTCGATTAAATTACACATAGAATATTTTGCGACGTATTAAGGGCAAATTAGAGTTTTAAAAACCTATAATAACTTATTAACACTAGAAGTACCGAGGACTAAACTACAATATTCGTAGCAAAGAAATTAAAGTGAAAGGTACAAGAAAACTCAGTCGAATATCTAAACATATACTGTTATAAATATATATAAATTTCCATAGAAAATTATAAATGAGAATCTTTTCAATAGAAAATTATAATTACAATTGGTCATTTTGACCATTTTGGTAGTTCTAGTGTCAAAATCTATTTGTTTCAATTAAATTACACGTGGAATACTTCGACACGTGTTAAAGATCAATTTCAATCTTAAAAACCTACCAGTAACTTATTAACTTATTAACTACAATAAGCTATAATAACTTATCAACCTAACCTATAATAACTTATTAAAATCTATTTGCTTTAATTGAATTACGCGTAGAATACTTTGACATGTGTTGAAGACCAATTTCAGTTTTAAAACCCTATAATAACCCCTAATATCGTGAAAAAGTTCCTCGATCTAGCAAGTTAAACGTAATTGTACAGGTCTGTTCGTTTCAATTAAATTACACGTGGAATATTTCCACACGCGTTAAAGGCAAATTTCAATCTTAGAAACCTATAATAACCTACCAAAATCTATTTGCCCAAAATTCCACTCAACGAGAGAGAACCTACGAAAATTTGGCCCGGGATTCCAAGAATAAGTAACGGAAATAACAATCACGAATGGAAATTCCTAGACATGAAACAACGTTCGAACGTTTTCGCGAACGAAACCGTAAGCTAATTGCCGCGGAACGAGCAAAGTCAGTCGAAGAAGAAAAATGCAAAAAAAGGGAAAAAAGCGAGTGACGCGAAGCGAAAACCATCGTTCGCTCGCTCTCCCACCATCGATCAATTCTGACCGCCACCTGTGGCTTTGCGCTTGTCTTTCACGGCCACCGCGAATTCCTCGGGAACTGCGAGTACGTTCGAAGAAAAGAAAAGAAAAGAAAAGAAAAGAAAAGAAAAGAAAAGAAAAGAAACGAAAAGAGAGGAAAATACGATGCGACGCACGGCGTGGCCTAACCACGTCTTGCGACAAATAAACATCAAAACTTCGCTCTAACGCGATAACGCGAAGCGGATGTCCAAGGTCAGCCCTGAAATTCCAGTTTAGATCGATAAATCAGGGAGGAAGGCTGAAGTGGAGCATGACATTACAGCGATATCCAGCCTAAACCTAAAATCCCTTTAGGTCTCGCCTTTCTCTCTTCCATCGTAATTCTCTTCCATTCTCGCGATTCTACCGCTTCTTCACTCTCTCGTAATCGTCCGAGGAAGAAAGAGACGGAGAGAAAGGGGGAGAAAGACAGGCGAACTCGCTCGGTGGCCTTGATCTACGCGCTAGATCGTCCTTGAATGGTCGTGAGAGCTCCGGTCGGCAGAGCACGCGCGATCGTTTCGATGGTCGCGGGGCACCGGCGATCTTCGACAGCTGAGAGAAAGAATTGGCAGCCTCTACTTCGTGTAAGAAGAAGAGGAAGAAGAAGAAGAAGAAAAGAAAAAAGAACACCGATCGCGGTTGAACAGCCGCGTCTATTATTAACGATTGAATTAGATAACAACGCGGAGAACGAACCAACGACGAGGAGTAGAGTATTCCTCCTCGTGATCGTCTCGCGGCTGCCAACTTTTCTCAGCTCTCCGCTGATACACGTCTACGTATACATTTCGTACGTGTTAAATCTACTTACTCCGAAAAAGTCGCTCGCGAAAGAAATCGCTCGAAGATCGACGCAGACGGCGTAATCACATATCACATCGGTGATCTCTCCCGTCAACCATGATAAACAACGATAACAAAGACACAG
This sequence comes from Lepidotrigona ventralis hoosana, assembly GCA_002806875.1. Classification (NCBI taxonomy): domain Eukaryota; kingdom Metazoa; phylum Arthropoda; class Insecta; order Hymenoptera; family Apidae; genus Lepidotrigona; species Lepidotrigona ventralis. The sequence continues at coordinate 2,166 of NIPQ01091337.1, read as the reverse complement.
AGACTTGTTCGTTGTTCTTCTTTACTGAACTTTATTTCTGAATTTCTCAACTTCTCACCGTGTGGAGAAAGTGGGTAAGTTCGTCGAACGAATTTGGCCAAATTTGGCTGTGATCGAGAGACTCGGCCAGACACGCGACAAATCACGTAGACGCAAGAGCTCACTGCGGAATTCACTGACCGACTTCGGGTCTGGGCTCACTCGGACGAGTGAAACACCAACCGAAACTCACGCGACGCGCGAGCGAAACTGACTCGAGCGGTGACTCGGTCTACGGTTTTATACGAGTGACTGGTTTTCCCCCCCGGCACGCTCTACGGCTCCCGATGCGTATACACACGCATTACGAGCCGACTCGCCGACCGCGAATCTGCGAGCCTCTTCCCGTTACTGCTAAACTCCCAAACGAAAACTTTCTCCACGTCTGCCACCCCTCGCGAAATGTTGAACGACCAGAGGCGAGTACTTGAGCGTAATTTAAGAAATCTTTCATGCATTGGGGAACCAATTGAAATCGCTAATTCTGCGATACTTTGTATTTTAAACAATTACGATAATGTATTACAGCTACAAGTTTCAAACAGTTAAAAGTTTTCGCCACCCTGAATTGAAATTTCCAATTGAAAACTCTCGCGAAATGTTTTCGACGTAACACGAGTAATTGAGCGTAATTTAGGAAATCTTTCATGTACTAAGAAATCAATTGAAATCGCTAATTCGATTTTATATTTTAAACAGTTACGACGATGTTTTACAGCTAAAAGTTTCGAATATTTGTGTTTTAATCAAAAGCTTCTTCAATCAGGGGTAGCGCTACTCCTTCGTGATGCTGAAATTTTCAATTGAAAACTTTTGAGCCTGCTTACCCTCTCGCGAAATATTTTCGACGAGACGCGAATAGTTGAGTATAATTTAGCAACATCGAAATCTTCTTCGTGTATTGAGATCATCAATTCGAATTCTCTATATATTTTAAATGATTACGATAATGTTTCACGCCTAAAAGTTTCCATCACTTTCGAATATTTGCGTTTGATCGGAAGGAGTAGCGCTACCTCTTCGCAACCCTGACAAATTCTCTGGTCATGTAAATTAATTTCGTTTTGTTAAATATCGCTCCATTATTCCGTTCTCGTGCTTCTCGAGCGAAGGAAACCGTGCTTTTCCTTCATAAACTGCGAATTCATTCGTCGAGTGTCTATGTATCGTATCGTTATTAAGCGGCGGTTCAATGAAAAGACAGAGCGCAATGGAAAATACGATTTTAATTTCTGTGCGATTCAGGGAACAACGAAACGCTCTCCGTCCAAAGTCTGTTGATTATCGTATCAGTTGAACATCGTATCGTTTCTTCGACGCGACGATAAACAATTGACAAACTTTTGTTTGTACAGTCAAGTGGAGTCCGTAATTCTCTTCAATTTCTACTTTGAACGAACGAGAACGTGCTCAAGGGATATTTTTTCAAAAGTGCGTTATAGATTAAATATTTCTCGTGCTAGAAATAGGTCTAACTGACCTAATTAGAAGTGACAAAAATTTAGTGAAAGTTCAACGAGCTTTAAATCTTTGTACCGTGATTATGTACGACGTTACGATACCTGATTAAAGGTCATTTTATTTTTTCAAAGTAACACTTTGGAACCGTCCTGACACGAGAGAAGAACAAAGCTTCGCCGTGTGCAGTGGAAAAGTCTTACTGACGTTCGTAGCTTTGCACGCGCGAGTTTTCCCAGCCACAGTTGACAAGCAACAGCGAAGAAAAAGCTGCGACTTTCGCAGCGGTTACAAGCTAGTAAGTAGCACAGGTACGGTAATCGGACATTCGACAATGAACAACAACGGTTTATAACGAGCGCGGCATTGTTTGTCAGCGTGAATTCCAGACGATTTTCAAGGGGAAGCGGAATTCTCACCACTTGACCCTCTTTCTCCAACGTGCTCTTACCCTTTCCTCCTCTCTCTCTCTCTCTCTCTCACACACACACACCCTCGTCTATCTGTCTGTTTATTCCTCTCCTGCGTCTTCGCATTCTGCTTTCTAGAAATCATCGTGGAGGCAAGAAGTGGGAGAATCCATATCCTCGACCCCGACAGAGACAGATCCTGCTCCTGCCAGATCCTAGAGGAGGATCTCGAGGCTCGTAGTCTACCCCCCCCCCCCCC
>NIPQ01091335.1:1759-28103 GCA_002806875.1 Lepidotrigona ventralis hoosana | reverse complement strand
CTCTCAGCTTCAGAGGATTCAGTCAAACATTCATGCCTTGCCAGGACCCCCTCTGTCTACATTGCTGCCTTACTCTGTAAGCACGTTGCACGCTGGACAAACGATCGTCGCGTTCCCCAAGAGAGGAAAGCACCGTTATTGTCTTTTCTTTCGTTATATGTTTCTGAATATTAGACTTAGATGGATGATTTTTGATTGTTGCTTATCGTGGATTGTGAATGTAATTTTTCATACTTGTATTTAACGATCCAATTATTATCGTAATGTACAATATTATTAAACTGAATATTGTATAATATTATACAATATTATATAATATACATAATACAATATTATACAATATACGATATACAGTCATTGTATAATAATATACAATACTAATGTTATCATAGATTATTAAATACTTACATTAGAATTAGAAGTAGAATTAGAAATTCTCCTTAAGAGTAAAGTATACTCTCAAAAGTATAAAACTCTAGAGTTTAAACAGAATGTTCTAAATACTCTAATTTCTTGAAAATTTTGTAAAACTGTATAATAGTGAGAAAAAAAATGCTGACTGAATTGTTGAGATTTTCTTTTATGATTATATAATGTTATAATGTTGTTATATGTTATAAAATATTGAGATGAATATTATCATATAATTTCTATAGTATATATATATATATATATATATATATATATATATATATATATATATATATATATATTGATTATGGTAGTTGTGTCTCAAGAGTGATGTACAATGAAATTTCAAACACATGTAATTTGAACTATTAGAATTGATAGAATAATATATATATTATAATACAATATTATATATATTATATTATTATAATATATTTTATATATTATATATATATTGTATGATAGAATATTGAATTATGATTATATTTCTATATGTACTATTATATTTATATTGTACTATTATATTTATATTGTATTTGTATTATTATATCATCATATCTATATTTATATTTATAGTTCTATAGAATTAATGAGTTAGAACTAATGGAAATATATACAATATTAATTATGACAGTCGTTAGTGAAAGACTAGACTTCAAAGAATAAAATTATAAATGTTTAGAACATATACTTTCATGAACAAGCTGTGACACTTTAAATTGATTTAGCTCCTAATTTTATTTTCTCCTTTTGTTTCTTTTTCTCAGTTGCAACAATGTGGAACAAATACTCATGAATTACTAGACTGCGGGTTGTTATGCGTTTTTAAATTTCTAGAAACATAATTGAAATAGACTGGAGCCTAAATAGAAATTTGTTTCTTCCATCAAATATTATAATGAATATTCTATTTTAGGTATTTTATATATTTTTGTGTGCATTTCTGCATCTCCAAATTTTTTATAAAAACATAAATGCTCGTAGATTAGTTACTAATTACTAATATACAAATAATTACACAATGAAGATAACAATGAATATAACATGATATAATAAAATAAAATAATATAAAAAATATATAATAAATAAGCATATCTAATATATAAGCATATTATATTTACTAATTACTAATATACAAATAATTACACAATGAAGATAACAATGAATATAACATGATATAATAAAATAAAATAATATAAAAAATATATAATAAATAAGCATATCTAATATATAAGCATATTATACGAATATAATATGATATAATAAAATAAAATAATATAAAAAATATATAATAATAGCATATCTAATATATAAGCATATTATATGAATATAATATGATATAATAAAATAAAATAATAATATAAAAAATATATAAAAATAAGTAATAGTAAAAATATAAAATAAATAATATAATAATAAAAAATAATATACAAAAATCAGTTAGTGTGAATGACTTTTTATTAAAAGCTACTTGCATCATGCAAATATCTTTCTGTTATTAAATCTGTCAATCGGATGGAGGATTATTTCTAACAATTTAAATAGTAATCTACAGTAATCACATAATAATAACTAGACTGTTCTGTTGACTGAACAACTTGTCAAAAAAAAAAGAAAGAAAAAAAAAGATGAAGAATATTTTCATGGTGCAAATTGCTCTCGATCAAAAGTAATTCACGCTGACTAGATTATCAGCTTTTCGTATAATATGATACTCTGTCTCTCGTGTTCTAAAAAAAAAGAAAGAAAAAAAAAGATGAAGAATATTTTCATGGTGCAAATTGCTCTCGATCAAAAGTAATTCACGCTGACTAGATTATCAGCTTTTCGTATAATATGATACTCTGTCTCTCGTGTTCTGACATTTCATTGCAATTAGTCAATATTAACTGAGAGAATGCTGAATGTTTAAATCGAGATTTGATAGATTATAATACACGGGCGTGTGTAATTTAACTCGTGGAATCGAGGCCGTGACGCAAATGGTTCAAGGGACGGTTCATGGACGGTTCGATGGACACGCGCAAACAGATCCTTCGACTAATTTGAACTGACCGATAAATCGCCGCCGTAAAACGGATGAATGACGAATGTCTCGTTGCCTAAGTGAATAACACCGCTGACACCGTTACACGTGTGAAAAGCAGCGCTAGCTCCTGGATAATCCCTCACGGTACCGTGATAGTAGCAGTGCTCTATCTCCTGCAACCATGCCATCGCGAAACATCGTCAATGAATGACTCGTTCGATCTCGGATTTATTCGTCCACCGGGGACCGAGCTAAAAAGTTTTGCCATCATCCGCGATCGTCGATTGATGTTCACAATAACGACTCCAACGCCCCGTGCTGTATTCCTTTTATCATCTCGATCCATTGTTCAGCCGATCGACGAACTGGAACCTCGCGCTGTTTTGAAACTCACTGTACCATTCGCGACGTGAGCCGTTTATTTTGAAAGAGGCGTGAGTCACTTTTGTCTTTTTTTTTTTTTTTTAATCGANTTTTTCACTTTATTTCAAAATTTTTCACTTCGAAAAAAATTTCAATCTCTATTCTCTAGGAACGTTGAAAATTTTTTTCACTTCATTTCAAAAAGTTTTTCATTCCGTGATGAAAAATGGATTCCATCATTTTTTTCTCGAGGACAATCCCTTGAAACTTGCTGTACAATTTCTTTTTTCATTTAATATGATATTAAAATTTCTTAGATTAGTTTAATCCTAATACTTAAAGTTCAATAGAATGGTGAAGCAAGATTGTGTAGCAAGTTCGACGAGGTGGCTGTAAAAAAACAAAAAAACTTCAATTTTTAAAATCGTGATAGATTTTGGTTGTGAAAAAAATTTTTCAATATTTAAAAGTTCAATAGAATGGTGAAGCAAGATTGTGTAGCAAGTTCGACGAGGTGGCTGTAAAAAAACAAAAAAACTTCAATTTTTAAAATCGTGATAGATTTTGGTTGTGAAAAAAATTTTTCAATATTTCTACAGACGTGTTTTAATTTTTGTTTTCTTATTTTCGTCCTCGTTAAATAACGTGAAAATATTTTGGGAAAAAATCAATCCTTCAAACAGGACAATCGAAGTGAAAATTTTATGCTTCGAAATGAGACTGAATAAGTTAGACAATTTTCTTTCCTACAAGGTATCGACTATTTTCCATCGTTGTGTATCCATTTACCTTTCTCGCCATACATATATTCCAGAATCTTTGCTAAATAATTACCTGTTTAAAAATTTGTTCCACGTCGTTGGCTAAAAAGTCTTTTTGCATAAGATTCGGAGCTAAAAGTTGCCTGTAACACAGAATGTTTTTTTTGCTACAAGTGGATCAATTAATTGCTTTCTTTTCATCGTAGGGGAGATTAACTGAGGCTAGATTGCGGATCTTTATGTAAATTTATACTTCTAAATATATTCAATAGCTTCAAAAATATAGTTTTGGTAAAAAGTTACTTTAAATGTTACATATACTACACGTTTGTACATTACGTTTATTATTACGTGCAATTTTATGATTTCCTATAAATTCATAAAAATCCACAGTCTATTAATGAGATTTTTGATTGTTGCTTATTATTCGTATTATTTTGATATTACTTTACTTTGATAGTAGATAGAGTATATAGTGCTTCTATTCTAGATTAATAGCACTATCTATAGTAAAAATTTCGTCATCGAGAGTTCCATTGTTTCGCCTCCAAGTTCATTTGTTTCGTGTCCATATTTCACAACATTAAGAATCGTAAAAATTAAAGTTATAATAAAACTTTAAATGCTATGTAGTGTTTTATAAATAGATTGCGGATTTTTTTTATAAACAAAATTGAAAGTGCCAAATTGCACAGAACGCGCGTAATACGAGAAACGATATATAAAACATAGTTTTTGCAACAATTCTATTTTAGAAATGTAGATTTGCACAAAAATCTGCAATCCATTCACAACAATCAGAAATTTTACACTGGAATAAATAACTACAATAAAATATTCAAATTCACAATTATTTGAAAATTATGCCTGCCGTAAACGAAAGCTTACTGTTATATTTACTGAAAAAAAAAAGAAATAAAAATTCTCAATCTCTATCTTTTTTGTATTAAAATTTACATTTACAAAATAAAAGAATGTTTTAGATAATATTACGTCCTGTTACGAATTATTTCATTTATTCACTTACTATAAGAATTTTTAAAAACAATCATTTAATCATTTATCTCACAGTTGAATAAAATCAATCTCTCGCTATGTAACGTGTAGAGTAAAATTAGGTTTTGCACTACAAAATGTTCATATAAGGCAAATCAACGAAACACGGAGCGTATTCGTTTGTAAAAATTAGGCACGCTGAAGAGATTGTGAAAGTTAGGGACGTTTAAACATTGGTCAACTAGCCCCTCTAGTCTCCTCTACGTTGCTTTTAACCGAGACCACGATGCACTTACGTATTTAATTCTAAATCTAGGCGAAATTTATGATTAAAGGCCTTGATCAAGAGGGACGTCCGATGAAAGTGTCTCCCCGTCTGCAAAATGCAATGAAAACTCGTCTCGTCAAGCGTTTCTCGTCGAGAACATTGCCTCGTTAATATCGCTAAACGTTAGAAAACTTGCGTCCACTTACTCTCATTCTGCCTTTAGCATTCTGATATCCACCCTCTCCGTATCCTCTTTGAGGATACTAGAACGTGAGAAAATTTCAAAGTTAAGCTAAGTATAATATCGGTGAACGGGGATCGAACGAAGCTGTGAACTTTCACGCATGGCGGTTGTTTATTGAATTTATTAGTTTGTCCCTGTCATTCGTCGTTTCAATTATTAAACTTCAACATTTTCCGACAACAGTTATTTTGTATTCGACTGTTGAAAGCCTCTGGTAGATTATATATCTTTCAATAGATATTTCAATAATATAAATAATGTACATATAATAGAAATGATATAATAAAATGTATATGATAATATAAATATTTATATTATATAATTTGCTTAAGATTGATAGAAACACATGAAAGGAAACAAATTGTGATTTTTATATAATCGTCTATTTTATTAATAATTTGTCAATTCTAAGGAAAATATTATTTTCCAAATTTTCCCATCTAAAGTATAAATAAACATTTACCGAACAATATGCGTTTCAATTTTAAACTTACATATAGCAGATCAAAATACTATTGGTACACTTGTCATAATTTTTTCTTCTTTACTTCTGTTTATTTCTCTTTATTTTTTCGAAACGGAGGATAAACGATAAAGAAAATTGCAGTTATCTCGTAATAGTTTCGTTCGATCCCTAACGATCTGTAAACAATAAGGGCCGATCATTGAAAGATCTCTGAAGTCTTCTTCTTCCAGAAATTAAGAGAAATAGTATTAGAACAATATTATACAGATAATTTATATAATAATATCAGAATAATATTGTATTCTTTAAAATCAAAAAATATTATTCTTGCTCTTGACGTTCATTAATAGATTATAATTTGTCATTAAAATAGCAATAAATAATTTAGCAAGGAGGATATGTGAGTTTGAAAATTTTTTAAATTCTCTCGAATCTGTCAAAACTTGAAACGCTGATTTTATTTGATTGAATCTCGCGTTTTGAAAATCGGACTTTAGCATAAATTTTTATTGGTTGAGCAAAATACAAACAAAAACGTAACAGCGTATAAAAATATCTAATCCGTTTGATTTTTGTTTGAAAACACAACCGAATTCTTTTTGGATCTAAACTATTTCTTTTCTTTTTTTATCAACTATTTGTATCGAAGAGTTCCTTTAGATTCGAATATTTTGCATTATCAAGAACCGCGTTCGCGAAGTATCGTAAACGAGTTTTTATTTTCCTAATTTTAACATTTCTTCTTATCCGAGTTTCGAATCAGGAAAAGGCTACGATATATCGAATTCTTGGTACTCGAGAGGTTACGAAATTTCGACATTTCGAGTAATCGATCCCTAAACAGTAACAGACAATTTAGAGTGAGTTCATTGATGCTTCGTTCGTCTGAAAATATCGGAGTGGATGAATTACCTTGGATACGCTGACTTCTCTCGTGGATATCCCCATTTTCTCGTGATGCCGTAACTGTACCGGATAGATGATCTGATAGTAATGGCCCCCGATATTTTGTACTAGCTCTTGGTTTTGTCGATATTCTTGTAGTAGTCGTTCGGCCTCACCTGAAATCAATTTCCTCGTTCAATCGAACAGTTCGACCATTTTAATAAGCCTTAGATTCTGTTCTTTTATCGTTACGTTTACGATGCGTGGTCGCGTTAACGTGTTATGATGTTAAGTGTATTGAAATCGTCATTTAACTTTTTAATTAATTGACGAAGCTTTTAATTCTAAATTTAGAATTAATATTCGCTATGTTAGAATTAAATATTAGAATTAATATTGGAATTAAACTAAAAATTAAATAATATCAAATATTAGAATTATTTATATATATATATATATATTCATTTATATTATTATATTTATATAAATATAATTCTCAATTTATTATTAATTCATGTATTATATATTATATGCATAAACATAATTGTGTAATTATAATATATTATAATATGTATATATACATACATATATGTACATATAAATATATATGAATAATATTGTTATAATTATATTTATTAATATGAGAATTAATGACATAACTACTATACGTAAGTGTATGCAAATTTGCAACGATGGGCATTTAAGGATTAACACTAAGATTTTACTGCAACTGCATAAGAAAGATACAATATTGAAATTTTTAAGTGATCTCATTTATTAGTATGCTAAGAATTAAATTGTATTATATTAGGTGAATATAATTGAAATAACTATACCGTACACAATTAAAAATAGATAGTAGATAGATAGTGATTAAATTCAATATTTTTGGATTTTCTTACTAGACTTTCTCATTAGAAAATCTTTTTGATATTACAGTTATAGTTAAAGATACAATATTGAAATTCNCGTACACAATTAAAAATAGATAGTAAATAGATAGTGATTAAATTCAATATTTTTGGATTTTCTTACTAGACTTTCTCATTAGAAAATCTTTTTGATATTACAGTTATAGTTAAAGATACAATATTGAAATTCTTAAGTGATCTCATTTACTATCAGTATGCTAAGAATTAAATTATTATATTAGGTGAATATAATTGAAATAACTAGACCGTACACAATTAAAAATAGATAGTAGATAGATAGTGATTAAATTCAACATTTTTGGATTTTCTTACTAGACTTTCTCATTAGAAAATCTTTTTGATATTACAGTTATAGTTAAAGATACAATATTGAAATTTTTAAATGATCTCATTTACTATCAGTATGCTAAGAATTAAATTGTATTATATTAGGTGAATATAATTGTATTATATTAGGTGAATATAATTGAAATAACTAGACCGTACACAATTAAAAATAGATAGTGACTTTTGATTAAATTCAACATTTTTCGATTTTCTTACTAGACTTTCTCATTAGAAAATCTTTTTGATATTACAGTTATATCTGTTATCGTAATTGAAATATGAACACTGTTAACAATTATGTAATTAAATATATTTATTATATATTTATATGTTATTTATATTATTATATGTTATTATATTATACTCATTATATCTGTGTATTATGTTATATAATTATATATATATTTATTATATTATATATTACGTAATATATACTATATATACTATATAGTTGACTTATATAATATATATATATATATATATATATAATACATTAAAATTAAAATATATTAAATATATTAAAATTAAACATCTCCTAAACTAAATTAATAACTTTCCACGCACATAGATCAATGTCATTTTATAAAGAATGTCAAGCTGCATTTATCAACATTCATTGAAAAAAAAAATTGACCTACGCGACCATTTACGAGCAAGCTAACATGAGGACATTCCCAACTATTCAAAACTTTCATCTAAAATATTTCTCGCCGCGAGGATAACGACGTGAATCAAGTAGTCGGAATCGGATGAAACGTCCTGTAGAATTCACCAGTTCGGGCGAAGAAAGACGAAGGTTGCACGCGACACACTGGTCCGCGTCAAAGGGGAAAACGACCAGGTAGATTCCCCGGGCGAAATCGAAAAGCAGGTGTAATTAACAGGATCTTGTTTAACCGGCCGTCTTTCTCCTTTCATCGCGGCGGTAAACTGTTGCTGCCGCGAGCTACGAATGAGTCGAGATAATCAGTGGAGGGCCTCCTCGAAGCATGTAGTATCTAGTTTACCCTCTTATCGACTGTCCGGGCTTTGCCCGATTTAACCCGTCCCATTGAAAATGAAGTGTATGGATAATTACTTGTCACGCTTCTGCGCCCTCCCACCACCACCCCCCACCTCTCCACCCCTTCGCCAGCTCTTCTCAACACGTAGACGTTGCCGTATAATGAATTATTACGCGGCAGAATTATCACTGACAGAAGCAACTAATTACCATGCCACTTCAATCGAGCATCGTCCTACACTTCCGCCGGCGTTTTCTACGAAATGGCCACAATAATTTGGCGATCTTCGCTTTCAGCATCCGTAGGAATTAAGAAACGACATGTATTCCTCGACAGATTGTCGTTCGCTTTGTTTCAATTTCACAAGTATGTGCCATATTGAAGACAGAAATATTGTCGAGATTGATACAGTAACTTCCATTAATTATTAATATTAGAATGCTAGATATGTATAACATTGTAATAATTATATTACATATACAATTATTGCAAATTGTATTGCAGATACAATTATTACAATATTATTGCAATTATCGTGAGTATTCTATATATAGTATTCTGTATAATCTTGCGAAAACAAATGGTACAGAAATAAACTTCATTTTAAACGAACTTGAAGCCTCTAATTTCAAATGCATTTTACTCTGTAGCAGATAGCAAAGATATTTTTTTCGTTGAAAATATTATAAATTCAGTCATAGTATGTAAAAATATTGAAAAAGCTTTTTTCGTAATTTAACTGAATCTATGGATGGATTTGAAGTTTCTCCCTTACAATGATCTCTGTACGAGTTTTTTTTTGGCCAATTTATTGAATTTTGAATATCAAATGTAACAAAAATATTACGATTTCTTTTATTAAATATCATTTATTTGTTGCTCTTGTTCCAAGATCATTTCATTATTAGATGATACAGAGTCTTGCTGTTTGAGGGGATTTTTCATTTTAATAACTGTTCAATAATTCTATTGTTTGATCATTTTTTTCGAATTCTCAATTTTCCAAATTTTTATGCGGAGATGTTCTCAGACACATTAAAAATGCTATTGAAAAATCTTTAATATAAAAAAATAATATTAAGAACAGTATAAAGAATAACATAAAGAATATACCGTTTCTCTTAATAATCCACATTGTGTTTTACTTTAAAATTCAAGTGCAAAGGCATTTGAACTAATTTTTATGACTAATTTTTAAGCAAAAAAAAAATTCCAGTTAAATTGCATGTCACAGTATTCCCACTAGCAGATGAAACATTTTTTCCAGAAAAGATAAAATTTTCCAATATTAGAATTTACAATATTTTTTATATATTTACAATATTCTCTTCGATTATCATTTAAAATTAAATTTTCCTCATTTTTATCTCAAACGTTGCGAAATTATATCAATTTAATTTAATTTAATTCAATTTAATTTAATTTAATTTAATTTAATTTAATTTGATTTGATTTAATTTTCACTCAGGATTAGTTTCTTTCTCGACGCTAAAAGAATTAATGTGTGTCAGTCTGTAACACCTGTTGACAAAATACGTTCAAATACAAGACATTTGCCCGAGACGTTACCGTGCAGAATGAATGTCGTTTAGCTACGAGGAGGAGGCAACTCTGGCGATAACAATTATGCTAATGTTGCCTAGCTGATCCGTAAAGCTGCGAAATGTTCCTTGCAGCCAACCAGTGTCCCATCGTCTCTCCCTCTATTTCTCCCTCTCTCTCTCTCTCTCTCTTTTCTCTGATAAAATTCAATTAAACTTATTAAATGAATATGGATGCGGAACGTGCATATTACTCGCTGATAATTTTCCATTCTAAGTACGCAAACTACTGTGTGGTGTTCTATGTTTGTCACGTTCGCGATCATTGGCAATTTTAGAAAGAGCAGGAGATAATTTCCTTAGATTTGCTGCTTGTAAAATGGACATTAAAACGTTGTGTTTTGATTCAAATTAGTAGACTACGGATTTTTATGCAATTTCCTTTACTTTGACAGCAGAGTTAAGATTAAGAAATTTGTTTTCACTATTATATATTTTAACGAGCTTACAGTTTCAGTGTTTCATATATTTTTGCATATACTGCTTATCTCCTTATATTTCTCATGAATGCATAAAAATCCGCAGTCTAACGATTAGTGTCCAGTTTTTTGTGGAATTTCAATCTAAAAACTAATAATCAATATCCACAATGGCGAAATAGATAGTTAAATTTGCAAATTCTTTCATTGACTAAATTTCTACATTCAAATCCTACACTCACGTATAAGTCAATTTTATATAGTGATTTTATTCGCTTCAGTTTTATCCAACGTTATGATCATTTGTTTTAGACATGTTAGAATTAAATTATAAATGTTTATACACAACTTCGTAGGGCATCGATTGTATAAAATCGCGTAATATAACAATTAGATTAGATTGCTTGTCAAGAAACTTGAAAACAAATATTATTTGTATTTCTACGTGTTTTTTTTTTTTTTTTTTTTTTTAATAATAAAAANAGAAATATTTTTGCGAAACTAAAGAGTAGCAGCAACATGCATAGGGAAAAGTTGTTTAGAATGTTGATCTTGACAACATACACATTCAAGATTATTAAAATCTATGAGGTTGTCCGATTAATAAATAATTGGTCCAATTATTTTGACACTTATTACAAGATTATTTGTACAATATTCTAATACAGAATAAACACTCCAAGAATTAGACAACAAGATATCTTGTGTCTTTGTTAATTATTATTATATATAATTATACAATTATTATATATTAATATAATAATATATTACATTAAAATATATTATATTTTATTATATTATATTGTAGGCTTGTAACAGCTTGGCTTGTAGAGTGAAGAAATTGAAGAGTCAGGATTATTCCTGTGAATACATTATCAACCACAAATATATAAACACATTCTATTGATTATACTTATTAATATAATAATACAAAATAGAAAGTTAAATGAAATATAAGCCTAATATAGTCGCCGTTATACGTTTATCCCCATATTGATCATGAGCTTTATCAATCGATACCGATATCATGTCGGTAATGAAGATAAGTTATGTCGGTAATGAAGAGATTGTTACTGCTCAACAATGTATTATATTGTATGATATATTATATTATACAATGTGTAATATATTCGTGTCAAGAACGAAAAAGGAAGCTTTCATTTTATTTTTCCTGTACCCTGCTCCTTTTTCGCATGTCCTGCACAAGGCACAATGGCACGATTTCCTCCTCGTAGTAAAGATTTGGAAACATAAAGTCTCGTTGCCGAACCTGAACGAGAGAGCTCGTGCAGCTAGTAATTTTCCAGCGGGAATAGCTCCGTGTTGCCGGGCGTAAAGTCCGATTAAAGCTAGGGAGTTAAAGGTAAAAGAGGCTCTAGTATATTTTTTCTCGAAACCGGTATTTACGAGCGTGGATCTTCCGTGCAATTCCCGATCTCTGACTAGCCAGTGGTATTTTGCTGGAAGGCATCGACTCGTTCCGTTAAATACTATATTTCATTTGCATTTCTTTTCTCGATCATTTCACATCATTAGATTCTACTTTTTAATTTATAGTCTCGGATTGTTGAATTAATTTTCAACATCTTATGTCGTGTATGTTTTATCTGAACGGAATTTAATAATAAGAAATCTTGCATATTGTGTATGTGCAAAGTACACATAGTTCTGACTAGTAAAAAATAATAAAACACTATGCATATTAATATATTAGTATTTTAATGCTTTATTATTAATAATTTATTAGTTCATATGTTGAGGATCAAATTGGATGCGCATTAACACAATATTTTAATCGAAATTCTTTTCAATGAATTCATATTATCAAATCTATATCTTTTAAAATTATTTTATTAATCACTTAATGGACTTGATAGATTTGTCTAATATTTTATTTACTTTTCTCTCTTTCTCTACACAGATTCTATAATTTTATAAAATTTAAACAAGTTGACTATAACATAATAAATTATTCCTTGTAGTTCTTAATTTAACGAAATTTCTTCCTGAAATCCCTCAATTTTATTAAAAATATATAAATTCGATGGCTGTAGTATAATTAATAAATACTTAATATTTTCTCATCATTGTGTCTTCCATTTAGATTCAAAGAAATAAATTGTATTATCCAGTTCTTAATGGCTTAAATGACCATTTATATAATGTAGTATAATATAGTGGATCAAACAAGAATTGGCACATCTAGTTTTCTTGCAATATTTTTGTCAAAATAGACGATACATTAACAATATCTGTTTTCATAAATAGTTTATTATATACAAAAACAATTTTCAATAATGAATTATACAGTAATAATACAAGTAATATATATAAGCTCGAGAATCAAAATAGTATTAACATATGAGGGTAGTTCATGTATGTGAACAGAATATAAAATTTTAATACTAACTATTTCAATACCAACTATTAAAAATATTTTATATACTGCTGGAAGCGTCTTTTCTTAACGTTATAGCGTCATCAGTTAACAAATGATATTTTATTAGTAATTTATAACTATTAAAAATATTTTATTAATATTTATAACTATTAAAAATATTTTATTAGTATTTATAACTATTAAAAATATTTTATTAGTATTTATAACTATTAAAAATATTTTATACTCTGCTAGAAGCGTCTTTTCTTAACGCTATAGCGTCATCAGTCAACAAATGATATTTTATTGTTTCAAAAGGATATGTTGCAACTTTTCCAATAATATTCCGCCATATTAAATGCAGATGAAACACTGGAATTACAAGTATATGTCAATATTTTTCTGACTCTCGAATTTTTATATTTCTTGTATTATTATTATTATTATTGTACAACTCATGATTGTACACATTGCTTTTGTGCGTAGTATTTATGGAAACAATATATCAATTATTTTCATAGAAGATATGAATAATGAATTTGATAGGATACAAAAATCTTTGATATTCGCGAATTTAATTTAAATCGCCGATCTTATTTATTTGAAACAGGTACAAACTGCGTTTTATTTCAATATTTTTTGATACTTATATAATTACTACACGTATTTGCGATTGATCCAGTATAACTATAATTTTACAGCCCGACCTACGCNAGATTGAGTGTTTAGTCAATAGTAAAATATTGTACAGATAATCTTACAATCAATAATTATAATCTCATGGTAATAATAATAATAAGTTTAACCCTTTGGGGGATGCTTAATAAGTCTAAAAATTTAATACTGCATGAGTTTAATACATAACTGATTAAGAAATGCATTTATGTTTTTATTTAATTGTAGTGTTGTTAAAATAGGCTTTAAGTCTGCATTTTAAAAAATTCAAGCTGCGGGTTGAATTTTTTAACATGATAGTGGCATATTACTCAGGAAATTAAGCTTAAGAGCTTTAAGAGTTAAGTCTTCAAACCTTGAGCTTCGTATAACATTAGTTCGTATAACACTAAAAGCTTCATACGTCATTAATACATTGTAATATGTTATTCTCTTTGAATATTTAATAAATAAACTATGGATTTTTATGAATTTATTACAAATGTAGGGACTCAAAAAATAAAACTTCGTTTCATTCACTGAATCATAAAAACTACTCCACGTTAGATATCCTACATATTCTTGATTGCTCTATGCATTCTGTAAATTTTACAAAATTGATTAAAAATAGAAATTTACTGCTCATCAGAGTGTTTTGTACAACTTTACAATATATCAAAATTATTTAGTTATGCTATGTTTCATTCAATATTAAACTTCTACACTTTTGATAATTTCAAGGACCCAAGGGTGTTAAATTTGCCATTATTTTCATTTCAAGGAGAACAAAAATTTCTACTTTCAAGAATCTCAACCAGATCGAAGCGCCAGCCATTTTCGGAAGTGCAAGCCGATAAAGTTAACGAGAATTCTCGCACAGCAGTGGGATACGATGTCGACGTGTACTCTTCTACGCGATAACATTGATTCCGAGTATCCTGCTCGGCGCGCGATTAGTATCTCGAGTCTCTTATTCGCGAGCTCATTGAATTTTCCACACGTCGTCGAGGCGTGCGTCGCGCTTCAAAGAGGAAACACCGACTTTGACTTCGACTTGCCGTGCATTGTTGCATTTACGCGATCGTCTCGCAACTTCGCGTTCAACGTGCTCTCTTTGTAAGTATCTGCGAGGCGAAGGTTCGAGCTCTAGATGCTGCAGATTCCACGGATGATGACCGAGAAACCATGGCCGTGTACTCGCATCCAGTCGACGCTTAATTAATTAGACGACTCGAATCCTCGAATCTCAACCGTTTGTACATAACATACAGTTTCCATTGCGTTAAAATCAACAAGGATTTCCAACTTATTTCGGTAAAATTCAGGAGTCTGAATGTCATTTAATAATAGATTCGATTATGTATCAAATACAAGATGTACGTATAAATAAATGTATGTATAAGTAAAATATTTATATTAATAATTTATGTTTCTCCGATTTGTTTTCATTGTATCGAGCATGTGTCAATCTATCTGATGACACATTTCCATATATCTTATTTTCACTTCAATTTTTCTCTTTTTTTTTTCATAATACAAGGTAAATGATGCATTTCTAAAGAAAACCATGCTTTTAATTATATATCTTTTATAACTGATGTGATTCATTGTCAGTGTTCAACTAACAATGTATGTTACATATGTTATATATTATACTAATAACAATTATAGTAATAATATTATTATTATCATTATAGTATACTAATATCTATGCATAGAACTTTTAATCAAACTTTGTTCAAATTCTTTTGTTTTACTGAAAACATGTAGAATATTGAAAATATTAATTTGATGAGGTTGTATATGTATTTATTATCTATGTATTTATTATCTATGATATATAATATAAGGTATAATGCATTCATTATATGTATAGATTATAATATATACATATTAATATATGTATAGATTATAATATATACATATTAATATATGTATATATCATACATATTGTATTATGTTATATAATATGTATATCATATGTTAATATTTATATGTATATGTACTATATAATATTATACATGTTATATATGTAATACATATATATGTACATATTAATAAATGTAATGGATTATAGATAGAAAATTATTTCAAGTAACAGCTAAAGTAGTTAAATGTTAATAATATAATACATTATTGAATTCCATCAGTTTTGAAATATAGATATTATTTGAACAGTGTTTAAGACTGATTCATATTGAAACTAAGAGAAGAAGAATCTTATTGTATGTAAAATTATTAGAAAGTTTATTTTTCTTTTATATACATCATGTAGTCTGTATGATAATTTAATAAAAATTAGTTGATTTGATATCGAATACAAAGGGACACTTACCAACAGAAGTTTCTTCGTTCCAAAAGGAATCATCTAAAGTGTAATCGCCTTCTGCAATGAGAAGAATAAAGAAATGAATTATATTAATTAGTATTAGTAATACTTAGTATATATAGGCATAATATTACATGCTTGTGACACAACATGAAATTAAGCTACTATGTACTATAGTAGAGTGAGAATAAGAATATAATAGTAAGAATAAGAAGCTAATATTCACATTTCTTTTCTTCTTTCAAACGAAATTTAACATTAAACGAATCATTATCATTAAAAATTTAATGTATTTTACAAATATATAAAGTGCTTTGTTTTTTTGTGTATAGGTGTATCTTGACTACCATAATGAACAAGCGTACATGATCATAAATTGCAGATTTTTATTGAAAATTGTATTTTGGAGAATACAAACAAAAAAATCTTGATAGGATATAATATTATGATATAATTATATTTTACTTATTGTACCTAACGCAATTTATTGATAAATCTTATCATTAGACGTTGGATCAACAAAAATGTAGATTTATTTAACTTAATTCTGAAATCTTTAATTTTACTTCATTTTATTATCAATATCCAAATTGCGTATTTTTGTCCATTTTAAAATTTTTGTCAATATAATTAAAGACTTATAATAGAACTCATCTGTTTACTTATTATACATTAGAATAAATAATCTACTTTGAATATTCTATATATTTTTTGCACACTACATGCAATATATACATATTTCTGCAATTCCCGAAAATTCATAAAAATTCGCAGCTAACATTTACCAAGTAAAATTTTAAATACAAAATACGAAATTTTAGTAATCTAACATAAATTGCTTTACAATCATCTATAATCCAATGACCACCAATTGAAGGATAAGATATAATTTAAAATTGCATCATTTCTTTGAATTAATAAAATGATATCTAGTTTTCTGTTATTTTCCTAAAAAAAAAAAAAACTTTCTCGAAGTCGTGCCACTTTATTCTCTCCGCGATACAAGCGCATGCGTGAAAATATTTAAGATACAAGGAGCAAAGGAAAGAGATAAATCGAATCGATGCCAGAGTTGTACACGTTCGATCGTCGAGAATTCCCAAGTTGGCCAGGGGAATCCCCTATGGCAAGCACTCGGTCTGCAACGAGAAAGCAAGTTGCACCCCAAAGGAATTTTGGATGGGTTGTCTGAGAATTTTCCACGAGGGTAGAAAGTTTGCCAGCATGGAAGTTTCGAGACTACTATGTACATGTGGGAGCGATGTTACTACGAAAAGATTGCCAGACCATCGTATCACCTTGTAACTCTTCTTATCGAAAGAAAAGGAAAAAGAAGGGAACGCCTCCGATCAATCGAAATGCTTTGAAACTATAATGATCGGCTAGTTTGATTAATACAAGATAAACGATAAATTTAATATTAATCGTATTGTGTGCTTGGCTACTTTCAATCTCGAAATCGACGTCTAATAAATATTATTTAACAGCTTGAGTGAGCAAATATTAACTACAGATTAATTTATAATATTATTTAAAATAACATAACAATATAATAATGTAGCTTAAAAAATAGAAAATTTATAAAAATTCCTCTCACATAAGAAAATCTTGTAAATCTTGTGGTATTCTTTCATGCTACATAACTGCATAAAAATTCGCAATTACATTAATTTCAATATAATAATGTAGCTTAAAAAATAGAAAATTTATAAAAATTCCTCTCACATAAGAAAATCTTGTAAATCTTGTGGTATTCTTTCATGCTACATAACTGCATAAAAATTCGCAATTACATTAATTACAGTAATTACCGATTTGACTTGAATCTGATATCGGTTTCTAATCTTATCTCAGGTAACCATAACGCTGCAGGGGAAAGGATGCATACTGGAATCTAGGGATATTTGGTCGCGTTCTACGTGCTGAAACAGTCATGCGAACAAGCAGGAAGCATNATGCTTATATAGAAACCTACCTTAAAATATGAAATTGAAAATTGTATTATTGTACAACATTGTCGTGAAGTTGCACAATATAAATTTTGTTTCTAAATTTTTGAAAATTTTTCACCACCATAATTTCAATTCAACTTTATATAGTTTCGTGTATTATACAAATATATTTATATTTATTTTATTAGTATTATTTCATATAAATATAATCATACAAATATAAATATATAAATATATTCATTTATTATACCAATTCATGTATATATTCAAATGTTTATTATACGAATATATTCATAATAACATGAAAAATCAATGTTTCTCTGGAGAGTTATTTTCATTCCTAGAACAGTGCCTGAGGAAGACAAAAAAAAATTGTTTCCTTATTACCACTGCGTAAATTACATTCTGCAGTTTCAAATTTTTCTGAATTTTCTAGTTCTTGAACTTTCCTTGTTTACGGTGTTTGTTATCACATTTGTTATCATATCTTACTCCGTTATTCAATGTATCATAAGAAATGTAGATAGTGTTCTATTATTATCATATGAAGTGGTTGATATCCAATCAATGAATCATTTTTCATTAAAAGTGACTTGTGTCGAACAAACATATTTCCTTATCAAAATCTTCACTTCATAGAACAGTTTATATAATATCGTAACAATTACATTATATGAGTAAACTATTCTGTCTATTGACAGTTTTAACAACTAAAAGACATCTAGACATTAGAGCATGAATGATCTTCAACAAAAGGTGACTTATACTGATTCTCAGATTTCCAACTTATTGTTTCAATGAACTTCGGAAAAGTGACCTACTT
Organism: Lepidotrigona ventralis hoosana; assembly: GCA_002806875.1. Taxonomy (NCBI): domain Eukaryota; kingdom Metazoa; phylum Arthropoda; class Insecta; order Hymenoptera; family Apidae; genus Lepidotrigona; species Lepidotrigona ventralis. Next base: position 9,259 of record NIPQ01091335.1, on the reverse strand, counting down.
TATTAGTATTTTTAAGTATTTAACATACTATTTCTCTTGACGTCCTCAAGACGAGCCTTGATTGTCATTCGTTCAACTGGAATGCGATGAACTAACATTGGACGATCATAAATGTGGGTCATATATCAATAAACAGATCTAGATCCTGCATCGAATCTCTAATTAGCAAAATCTGTTTTCATAAATCGTTCACTATATATAAGTGATGTGCACAATTGGCAATTTCCAGTGTGTTATTTCCAATAATAATACAAGAAATAGAAAAATTAGAGAGTCAAGAAGGTATTGAGACACTTGTAATTCCAGTGCTTGATCTGCGTTTGATAGTGGAATTATTGAAAAATTGGTTATTAGAAATGATGATGGTTTAGAAAAATTATATAATATTCCTTCGTGAGTGTTATCGAATGATAACGTCAACACTAGGAAAAAGGTCTTGTCTTTAAATTATTAAAAATATTTTATATCAAACACTTTTGAAACAATTTTGAATTTTCATATTATTTGTATTATTATTGTGGAACTCATTAAAAATTGCTAATGTGTATAGTACTTTTATATTTATTTATAGCGAACAGACTTTGTTAATGTTTGCAGTTGTTTTCACAAAAATATTGCAAAAAGATTAAGTATGTCAATACGTTTTTAATCCACTGTAAAAAAAAATGGAGTCTAAAAGTGAAAGTTTGCTTTCTCCTGATTATTATGATAAGTATCATATTCTCAATATTTTATATATTTCTATATATTGTGTGTATTTTCTGTGTTCTTAAATTTTTTTATAAATGCATAAAAATCTATAATATCGAGAGTTTAGAAGCTAATCATTTCCCATTAAAGATCACTTGTGCCATACAAATATTTTTCCTGTATTGAAATCTTCAGTAAAACAGTTCAATTATACTGTAATGACTAAACTGTTCCACCAATTCAAGATTTGGATGATGAAAGGTTATTTGCATAGCACAAATTGTTTTTAATGAGGTGTGACTTGTATTGGTTGGTTCCTGGGGCATGCAATAGTGCATTCGAACCAAACGAACGAATGCTCATTTATTACATTAACACATTAACGCTCGTTTAATGAATATTAATGATATGAATGCAGTCACGAACTTGGACAAATTTGGTGATATAAGAGATATTTGTTCATTAGTTCTAAACCCACTGTTAAAATTTGTACATTAGAAATGTGTTTTTTTTTCAATATTGCATTGCATCATGCGTTACGTCATGACACACATGCTAAATTATATTTTATACGTAATTATATCACATCACATGAATCGTTTCCAGCACTTTATTTGTTATAACCTGCGGATTTTCATGCATTTTTACACTCATAAGAGCACACTTTGAGAACATAAAAAAATGAAACCTGAATAGGAATTTGTTTCAATTACTATTAAATGTTATAATAAATATTCTACCTTAGATATTCTAAATATATATATATATATATTTACTATATGCACNTATATATATTATATATATATATTTAGAATATATAGAATATATATATATAGAATATATATATATATATATTATATATTATATATAATATATATATATATTTACTATATGCACTGTTTTCACCATTTTCTTCGAAATAAGTTTAGCTACAATTAACACAAAAGAAACAACGCTCGTGTTCGTTTCATAATAATGAACGAAATTAAAAAAATATCGAAACGTGTTGCTAACTCAAATTATACTAATTAACTCAAATTAACTAATTCAAATTATAGAAATTCAGATTTACATCACTATGATGTAACAGGGTTAGATCTGTCACTTTGTTTTCAAATGACAAATTAAACAGAACGTAGAATCGTAAATGTGAAAAATTCTAGTTTTCTCACGGTGCGAGACACAGTTGTGCGAAAAGCCTGATTCAAGCAGCTCTCGAACGAAAGAACCATTAGACAATATCAAAACTATTAAACGGGTATCGATATTTACGTGTTATAAACGGAATCTGGTGCATAACGGCACTGGCTTAGCATCGAACGAAGAAGAATAGGTGTATCGATAATTGATACCAAGTATCTGCCTGAAATTTCGATACGTACTTCCTACTGAGTACTTCGGTATCGGATTGAATCGAGTATCATCGATATAGTATTGGTATCAGTTCCATCGTGTCGTGTTTCGCGATGCACGCCGTTTCGACGCTCGCGTGGCCCTGGCCTTAGACCTGGTGCACACGAGTGTCGCGATCGCGGTGCAATTTCCACGCAGAAGAGACAAGGACAACGTGAACGTAAAAATATCGCTGCGTCATCTCGTGACGGCAAAAAAAAAAAAAAAAAAAAAAAAAAAANCAGAGCTGCAACTCTGGCATTCCTGACAGGTTTTTTCCTTTTTGTGACATGTAATGTAATTAAAAATCAAGCGAATAACTGCGAAAGTTATACGCTCTTCAAATTCAAATTAAATAATAATTTAATTTATTACGATGTAATAGTTTAATAATGATAATTCTCTTTTTAATAATTTTAATAATAGTTTCAGTAATGATTTCAATGTGACGTAATTCAAACAGTTTGCTCTAATTTAACTTAAAGTTGGTAAAAATGGAGCTGCATTGCTCTTACTGCGAGGTCCTTAGTTGCAACGAGAAAACGATATTTTTTGCTTTTATTCGCGTTGCTCGTGTGCATTGCGCTTTAAACTATGTATTAATACGTTGATCTACGATGGATACTGATAATGTTTCTATTTCTATAAATATTTCAGAATAATTAAAATGCGGTGCGTATCGTCAACAATGAATTTTAAATAACATAAGTAACCAGATAATATTGTAAAAATGAAAAATACACTTTCGTTGTACTTTATTATAACATAATATCTTTCAATAATTAATGATAAGTATTTTAATAATAATAATATCTTTATAATGTAATGTTATATAACAGTTGTATATTATCAATATAATATATTTATACATTATAATTAATGTGATATTAATAGTATCTTTAAATAATTAAATAATTCGTCCCATAAAACGTGAGAGTTTCGCGTGTCAATTAAATATTGTAATTAAGTAAGTATCGAGACAAAAACAGGATTCCCTGGGAAGCCATTTTTGCATTATCTACCAGCAATAAACTGATACAGCATTGTAAAAAATTACATACAACGTAATTTCAATCTTTTGGAAAATAATTCAAATTCTTCAATTTGTAAACGTTTTGTACGAAGCGACAAGAAGTTTAGCATCGTACACATTGTTCCAAATTAATCAATTGACTCACGGGCTGCATCTATCCTCTAAAGAGTTTCTTCTTTTGAAATTTATGAAAAAGTATCTATTATTGTGAATTTTTTTTTTTCGTAGAAAGAAGCGTCATACTTGGGAACATTTTTGCGCCGCGTTATCATGAAACGGATATTGCAGAATCTGCACAATAAACGTACCATGGAGAACTTTTTTACTGTATAGGTAAAAGTTACTTTCCAACGTTTAATTGAAGATCCATTTTTGTATATTCGAATACGTGCTATTTATCGGTTGGAATTTCAATCGGTATTTGCTACAAATATCGAGAACTTTGTTAATATTGACGAACAAATTATCCATGTTTTCCACCGAAACAGAAGCATTTCTATATCCATGTTCCGTGAGTATCGTGCTGTCTGAAACTGTTATTTCTCGAGAACATTTCCGTTTCGATCGGGGAATTGCTTGTGATGTAAGAACGTCTCTCGAAAAAGTTCCACGATCCATGCGTTTCAGGCAGAACTCACCACCCTATTTATTTATTGTAATCGCGCGAATTTTCGTCGTTGGACGCGCTATTTATTTATTTACCGAAGCGAGGCGCGAGCGTGAACGCTCGTCGCGTCCGTGCATCATCCGCTTGAGGAGGGGAGGGTGGAAATCGATAACGGAGCAATAACGTCCGTGCAAAACACATAACATTAGCGTGCGGTTTTTACGCGCGGAGGCCCGCGGAACGCAGTGGCATGCAAAGCGCGTTACAGCAGGGTAACGCGATCGGCTGTATTATGAATAATGCAAGTCTCTGGACTCAACGCGGCGGAAATAATCCACGACAATGGTTACGTATTGCGACCTGTCTGTTCAAGATACGCTCTATTTCAGAGATCGCGAGATTCCTTAGTGGAATGGTTGGACCATTCTCAGCCACTTCTCTGCGCGTTTCGTTTTTATCTTTCGGAGGATATATATATATATATATTCGGCTCGAGTCCCACGAAAAAATAAGAAGTTCGCGGTGGCAAAGAAAGAAAGAGAAAAAGAGAAGACTAGCTTCTCAGGTTTGAAATTTTATAACATTCCAAGTTATGGTATTCCGTGTGTTTGTACATTTTTTTATTATCGTTGTTGTCAGTGCGAAAGTAGCAAATATAATTTATTTGTAACAATGATTCTCAGATTTGAACACGTAAATTAAGCTACCTAATCTCGGAGTAATAAAAGAAATTTGTTGCCGTAATTCGATAAAAATTTGCCAATCTGATGAGACAAATTTCATGTGATATTATTATTTTTAGGCTGACAAATGATGAAGAAATTAGTTAAGTGCAATGCAGATTCCGTAATTTGCAAAAATTTGCGAATTTATGGGACAAGCGCCACGTAATGTAATTATTGCACTACTACTAATTTGTAGGTTCATTTTAAGCTTGGTTTTGATCTAAATGAAACTGAAATTCTAACTGTTGAATTGTTGAGGGATTCATAAAAATGATAGAAAGTTTGAAATAGTATTAACTATATCCTTCGCTATTAAATAAGTCATTAAAAAACTAATGAGGAATATAATACTCTCGACAAGTTCATTCAATTTTAGATCATTAAGTATTGGTTGCCAATAACCAATATTTTTCTTCCGTAAATAAACAAAATTCTGGTTATACAGTGTCAACTAATTCATTGCTCCAACAATAATAATCGACATAACAGGCTGAATATTTTAGAAATCACTTCGTTTACATCGAAGAAAGAGATTCTTCTTTTTCAAACCAAGAAAAAACCAATTGAGGAATACAGTGCTATAAATTGATGGTGAGCTTTTGCAAAATCAGTTGAAATTAACTATCTACTTATAAATAGTAACATGAAAGTATATAAAAAATAAAGCTGTCTTCTTTTTGCTTCAAAATTTGCTCCATTGTGAAATCATTTACAGATTTGAAATTCGATTTTGTGCGAAATGTTGGTTTAATTAATTCATTTCTCGAATAACCATCGTGAAGATTAGAACGTTGAAATATTTTGAATAAGTATCAATTCGTTTGTACATATAAAAAGGATGAGACACACTTTCTTTAATTGTGATTTGATTTTATGTAAAATACAGTTTCAACTAATTCATTTCTCGAATAATTGATGTGAAGACTACGTCCAAATATCTACATTGTTTTTTTTTTAAATTATGAAACCAGTTATAGCGATAATTGAAACGTTTCATTAAAATACGTGGAACTGAAATATCATTATAGCCTTTAACAGTTTTTGACGANTGTACATATAAAAAGGATGAGACACACTTTCTTTAATTGTGATTTGATTTTATGTAAAATACAGTTTCAACTAATTCACTTCTCGAATAATTGATGTAAAGACTACGTCCAAATATCTACATTGTTTTTTTTTTAAATTATGAAACCAGTTATAGCGATAATTGAAACGTTTCATTAAAATACGTGGAACTGAAATATCATTATAGCCTTTAACAGTTTTTGACGAATGTATTCGGATAAGATGAACAAAATTCCACTGTTCAAGGGGTTAACCGATTCATATCTCACAACAATCGACGTAAAAAATGTCACTTCATTTACGTCAAAGGAAAAGACAAATTCTTCCCATTCCTCGACTCTGAAACGAATCATTACGCGAGATTCGACTTGGCGTGCAGCATTATCAAAGGCCGACAATCTTCCGGGATAGGGGGNAGCATTATCAAAGGCCGACAATCTTCCGGGATAGGGGGAGGGGGGGGGTGGGATATTGCTCCCAAAAATTGTTCACTCAAACACTCGCGAAACACTACGTTATCCCGTCGTGCAAGCGCTCGTTGGAGGGAAATCCTCTCAGCGATCCGGTTTTCGTCCATCCGCGAGGAACGCGGATAAAGAAGAAAGCAGAGGAACGATTAACCGAAAATTCTCGTCGGTCTGCAACAGGCAATCGTGTGTGACTGGACGATGTATACGTCATGCCAGCTTGGGGGTAAGCGATTAACGACGGTGTTACGCGTTTCGAGTTGAATTTACGAGGAATTACGAGGCTGAGAAATGATCGGACAACCGATAGACCGGGTGATAGAGACGAAAAGGCGAACGCGCGAGGCAAGTGCGGGCTGAAATTGACACTTAACGAGCCACGTACGGAATTACAGGATCGCGTGCCAACAGGCATAAATCAGCGAGCTGGTTGGGAGGAAGGGAGGAAGGAAGGAAGGAAGGAAGGAAGGAAGGAAGGAAGGAAGGAAAAAGAAGAATGGGCCCCCGCGGAAGTGAGACACGTAGGGACGAGATCGTCCATCGAGCATGGACGTGCTCGCTCTTTCTAAAACTCCCCTTGCGTGAGAAGTTTCCTCCTCCAGGTCTCGAAACCTGATGGAGGAAGAGCAGCCCCGAAGTGTTCACGTTCGATCGTCGAGAAACACGAGAAACAATTAGTGGGTAGCGTGTAAAGATGGTAGACGGGATGAACCGGCGGTGGATGGCAAATAGACGAGTAACAGGGTTTAATAGCAGGGGCTAGGAGCGTGGGGAGAAACAGGGGGTTAGACAAACAGACAGGCAGGCAAGAGCGAGCAAAGCAGGTAGTAGTAAGGTAGGTAGGGCAGACAAATAGGCAGGCACAGGCACAGGCGTTACCTCGCTTGGACGTGCTGTCGGCGCTGCTAATAAATCCAGGTACGGCAATCACGAGAACAAAGAGTCCACAGTGTAGCCAAAACATGTTTACGTCTTAACAACATTGTTTAATTCCATTTTACATGACGCTCGTAAAACACTACGATGGCGGTGGTGCTCATGTCGCGCATAATCAGCGATACTACCTGGTCGCCGGTTGGATCATGAGTACACGACTGACTTGACTGGGTTACCGCGGTTCTCGGGGGGGTAGGAGGAGAGAGCGTGGAGAGAAGCGAACGAGAGAACAGCGAGAACAGAAGGGCCGCGAGTCAGTTACGTACGCGAGGAGGTTACAACCGAAAAAAGGAAAAAAAAGAAAAAGAAAAATAAAGGGTATGGAAAAGAGACAAGAGAGATGGGACAAACGGAACTGAAGACGAAGCGAAAGATCGCGAAAACCGAGAATCCAACGGATTCTGCGGAGAGAACGAAGCAGAATAGGAAATAGAGAGTCGAGATGCGAGATACGACGAAGAATAATGAAAGAGAAAAGATAGGAGGATAGACGTGTAGCCAGAGAATATCGGAAAGAGATGGAGAGAACGAAAGAGAAAGATAGAGAACGAGAGAGAGAGAGAGAGAGAGAGAGAGAGAAAA
>NIPQ01091334.1:0-19293 GCA_002806875.1 Lepidotrigona ventralis hoosana | reverse complement strand
TTCATCAGGGGCGCCACTGACTAATAGCATGGTTTTTAAATAGAATATGTTTCGAGTCTGAATACGTCATTAATGATACTATAAATGCACGCAGCACAAACGAGGTATATGACGCAGCAAAGAGTAGGAGTACAACTGTCGGTCATAAATAGTCTGACAGAAGAAAATTCTCTCATTTAAAAATATCAAATCAATCTGTGAATTTCCATAGCGTATATTAATTTTTTTAGAAACAGAATAGTTGAAAAAAGAAAAAGAAAAAGATGGTGAGTAAAGAAAAGTTTTTAGTAATAGAGGTTATGTTTGCTTGGACATCTACAGCTCCTAATAAGGGATGTCTTGTGTTGTAGTATAAAAATAAAATATAATTAAATATTTTTGCAACTGTCTAGATACAACAAAATATGAAATAGAATATAAAAAATATTTATATTGTTTGTCAAGTCAATTATTATTATATAAATTAGTCAATCTAAATTAGGTATACGAAACGTATAATATAATGATTTTATTGAATAGGAAGATCCAAATGAAGATACAGAGTGGAATGATATTCTCAGAAGAAAAGGAATTATACCGCAGAAAGAAAAGGATGTTACAGAAGATCAAATCATCAATATTGTGGAAAATACTATAAATGAAAAAACTGGGCGTGGTATTTGAATGTTTATTCTACTCATTTCATATTGACATAACTTCAAACGGATATTCATATAGGTATAATTTTATCTTTTACAGCTGCTAATGATTTAGAAAATAAGACGCTAGATGAATTAGATGAATTGGAAGATGAAGAAGACGAGGAAGTTTTATTGGAATATCGGAGGAAGAGAATAGCAGAAATGAAAGAGTTAGCTAGCAAATCTAAATATGGCGAAGTTAAAGAAATATTAGCAAAGGATTATGTTCAAGAAGTAAACAATGCAGGAGATGATATTTGGGTTATACTTCATTTATATAAACCTGGGTACGATAAACATATATTTAGAAATGTTAAATCTAAAAGAGATCTTATGTGATTATGATTATTGTTTCAGCATTCCCCTGTGTACACTAATAAATCAATATTTAGCCAACTTAGCAAGAAAATTTCCCGCAACAAAATTTTTAAAAAGTATTTCGACTATTTGCATTCCAAACTGGCCTGATCGCAATCTTCCTACAATTTTTATCTATCACAATGGAAATATGGTAAAACAAATCATTGGTGCAATAGAATTAAGAGGCATGAAATTAACTGAAGAAGGTATATTTATTGAAAAATCTATTCTGATAATTTGTCTCAATCATATGGACATTTATATAAGCCTTGAAATATGGTAAAACAAATCATTGGTGCAATAGAATTAAGAGGCATGAAATTAACTGAAGAAGGTATATTTATTGAAAAATCTATTCTGATAATTTGTCTCAATCATATGGACATTTATATAAGCCTATGTGTTATTACAGAACTAGAATGGATACTAGGACAAACAAAAGCTGTACCAACAAAAATTACTAAAGATCCAAAGCCAAAAATCAGGGATGTATTATTTTCTACATTAAGGCATGAAAGTGACGATGTTGCTGATGATAATGATTGGTAACCTATCTATATTAAATATTTACAGAAATTGATTTACTGTTTGAATCTATCAAGCATTTAAAACATTCTTTATTTCAATGTCACATATATTCTGTCACATCACACAAGAATTGTTTTCTATTACTTTGAAATTTTATTATTATAAATAATATTCATACTGCCGCAATAAAATATTTTGTTATCACATTATCAGTTATAAAATTATAATTTCTACCATATTTTCTACACCTTTACGAATATTTTCATAAAATCAGAATACAAAATACAACGTGCGATCTACTTTCAAATAGAAAATCGCAAATCTAACCTTATTTGTATATATATATATATATATATATATATATATATATATATATATATATATAAAGATTTTCTAATGGAATATTATACTGTCTAAATTTCTTTCTTTTAAATGATATATAATTATGTAATATCAATAATATAATAAAAAATTAAGTAACATGATATATAAATTCAACTTACAAGAACGTACGGTGTGGGTTATTCCCAATGGATCGTTTCGAAATTCGAATATTTGCATTTTTAATTTGTTGATGAACTTTGATAAATCTACATAAATAATATCAAAAAACAATAAATTAGAAGACATAAAAATTTAAAATTATCGAAGAATATAGAATCATACGTACATATTTTCCATCTTAGGACGCAACTTTTGTTGATGAACTTTGATAAATCTACATAAATAATATCAAAAAACAATAAATTAGAAGACATAAAAATTTAAAATTATCGAAGAATATAGAATCATACGTACATATTTTCCATCTTAGGACGCAACTGTAATTTTTTAGGAATGTTTACGTTGTCATTCAAGGACTTCTCGGGTTTCGTTCTTTATCTAAGCACAACAGCACAGTGACACTTTGTATAATTTCACGGGACGAAGTTTGGTTTCTGTCGCTGATCGTAACGCAGAACGTTACAGACGAAAAAGTAGAAATTAAAACGTTTCGAAAATTACATTAATAACATTTATACTTGTTTGTTGTAATAACCGGTAAGACGTGAAGATGCAAAATGTGAGGGTGTTCGTGATTAGTGTCAAACGTTTAAATTCTGGTCAGGAAAACTAGGTATATGAAAACCAGCTTATTAAAACAGAAAGAAATTTTTCAGTTCTTATTATTTCACTATTAAAATAATTCTTTCCTGCTTATTTAATATTTCTTTTTTATTTCAGTCTTCAAAATGTAATAAATTGTTTATAATTTATATTTTTTATGAATTCTTTAGATGTATCTTTTTAATTGGCTCTTCTTATTACACTTTGTAGCTGTAATGAATAATGCGATATAGTCATAACATGTAAAATAAATGAAATTAAAAAATTCATTTTATATAAAGAATATTGAGAAAATTTGAAGAACCAAATAATTTTCTTACACTTCATTGTGGTGTAAGTTGTTGGAATATGTGTAATGAAAGTTTAGAAAATATATACCAAAACACAATGCAAGACAATGAACAATATAAAGAAGTTAATATTGATAAAGAGAAACTTTATTTTGTGGAATTAAATAATTCTGAGTCCGTTAATGTATATTATAATACTAATAGAAAACAAGATATATCGATATTAAATAGAACATCTCGCACAGTTCCTAATATTTTGAAAAGTAATTCCAAATTACATCAAATATTTAAAACAGATACAGCAAAATCAAACTGTTTTTTTGAAGGTATAACAGATAGCAAACAAGTTTTAGTTGTTGCATCAGAGCATACTGTGTCTGGAAATACGTTTGCTAAAGAAATTAAACATAAAAAAGTATCAAGGAGAAGAAAACAAAAACTGAACTATGTGAACACTTGTAATGAACCTAATTGGAATATTTTCTCTTTTGTTGACAAGGAGAAAGAAATGTTAGACAAAAACATCTGTATGTCAACAGAATTAGGAAGTTGTACACAAGAAAAGGAATTAAAACATCATACTAACAAACAGGATAAAAAACAAAGAATATCTGTTCTGAAAAATGATCAAGAAAGGTCATCAATGTCAGATCATACATTAACAGATTTTACTTCTGAATGTCAGATTTTTTCATCTTTCGAAGGAATTGACTCAAATAATTTGCAAGATTCAATTGATTTCTCAAGCAATGAAATATTTAATAAATTTAACTATGAATTCTATGACAGCAACAATTTAGATTGTTGCACAAAATATATAGAGAATTCTGATAACACATACAATTCTTTTAGTACAAAATATGATAGTAATTATATAAAAGAATGTGACATAAATGATAATAAAATTGATACATCTGAGGCATTGGCATATTGGTCTTTAACAAACAATGAACAAAGTGAAATAGATGTATCGATAAAAAGATCTACGATGGCTCCAGAATATTGGAATGCCGATTTCAGTAATAAAAAGTCAAAATGTTCATCTAATTCTTGTTGTGATTATTGCCTTGAGGATTGTGTTTCTAATTGGATTGCAACTAGTGGAGCCACTATGTTTAAGAAAGATAGACTATTAACAGAAACTTTTAATGATGATTCAGAAGTTAATTTGAACAATTCAGATTTATATACCTCTAATGGTACATACTTGATTGATAATGAGGACAGTAGTAGAACATTTTCACCAATCAATGAAATTGAAAATTCTTTGCAAATTACAAATGATATTAATTCTGCATTAACCGAATTTTTAAGTTATTCAAATGAAAAAAGTATCAAAGGAGAAATATTTAACGAAAAAAAATACACCCAAATGCAAGAAGAGAACAATGTACCAGTGAAAAATTTACGTGTCAAAAATAATAAATCTAAAAGTGTTAAAAAAAGAAATCAGTAAGTTATTCTTTTTATGTCATTTCCATAAAGTCTAAAAGTCTTTTTAAAAACATATTTTTTTAAATAGTATTTTCTAAACGTTTACTAGAATTGAATAAGAAAATATATCTTCCCTCTTCCATATTTCTAAAAAAAAAAAAAAGATATTCAGAATAATCAAAGTTTATAGGACATCTCGTGTGTAATATCTTTGTAAACGAGACTTTCGTTATTCAATGACACATTCTAAATTTTTTATTTTATCTTAAATTTTGCATTTTATAAAATTTTGCATTTTATATTTATAGATTTCAGTGTTTATCATGTTCACTAACATTCTCAAGTGCACGTACAGTAGCAATGCATCAAGCTGGAGCACATGGAGGTAAATGTACCATTTTATTCACGATAAGATATGGTGTTTATCATTAAATTTTTTTTCTAGGTATGTACATAATACTTTGCGAAAGTTGTGGTAGACTTTTCAATCGAAAATATCATTTCAATAGGCATTTCATTCACTGTGGCCGCACGAAAGAACCTTTTAAGTGTGACATGTGCTTCAGGAAATATAGGTAAAAAGGAGAGATTAAGATGTTTAAATTTTTCGAATAAAAATTTTCACACCTCATGATTTGTTAGTTTTTTTATTCATAGAAAATTGCTTTCAGACACAAGTCGTCTCTAGTTCATCATCTAAAAGAAGTCCACGAAGTTTGCTATGCTCGTTCAAAGAAATTTACTTGTAGTGTGTGCCAAAAAGTTTATAGTAAATTTGGTGCTTTTCAAAATCACGTAAAATCCCATAAAAACGCCCAGTAAATTTAATTTGCTGATGATTCCAAAAAAATCAAATATATTTAGCTATATTACTGCTATTTAAGTTTCATTAATATAATTTAAGTAGATTATTGAAATATCATATTTAATATCATATATTTATATCATGTACTTATTGTTTATCTTGTGACATTATCTTTTCGAAGATATTATTTTTATTAAGTTTTTGTTAAGTACGAATTAGATTCAATTACAAAATACTTTTTAGTAACACTTGATATAATATAAAAAAAAAAGTTACTCGTTATAGATCAAAATATAGTATTTTTTTTATGTTAATTATTTTTATATGTTCTATTTTCGTCATTAGATTAAATCCTGTTTCGTTATTTACCGTATAATATAATTTTTATTTATATTGACTATAAGGAACCACAGTATTTTAAATCAAATATTTTTGATATATGATTTATATATAACCAGTATATAGATTGAAATTATAGTATTATATAATTTAAGTTTAACAGATAACAATGCAATGAAATAAAAGTACCTTCCTTTTTCATTTTCGAGATTGTTACAATTCATATTATACAAAGTATTCTTGTATCTCTATTTGATAAAATTGTAATTATCTCAGATGTAAAAGATGTGATTGTAAAATAAAAGTAAGTAACATAAAATAATTAACCATATAATTTTAATATAAAACTTGATAATATATATTTAACTGTAACGATTAGACAAATTTTATTTTCAAAGATATTTTTGTTTTGTCCAAATTATATATCTAATTTTTTGTGAACTTAATCAACGTGGAAAATAATTTCTGTCTATGAAAAAGAATGAAAGGAACAACTGATGTTACATACCAATGCAAAGAAATTATTTGAAGTCAAATATTTAATGTTGCTTCATTTTATTAGAAGAAAATCAATAAATTTTCGTTTGATATCTTGATGAAAAATACAATAACAGACAAACGTACAAGTAATTCAAATCAATCATACTTCTATTTTCATTTTAACTTGGTATATAATAAAAGAATGTCAATTTCAGTTGTTAATCACAGTTTTCGAGATGATCTTAGAGATTCATTTTGATACACGAGAGAATTTTTATGTTGACATATTGATATGGATGCCATGGTTTATTCTATTATTAACTTTCCTTCTGAGAGTATTACCATGTACGCCATTAAAGAAAAGCAAAAAATGGACATCGTGATAAAGTCCACGAACCATTTCGTCGGAGGGAAGCATTTATTGAGCTATTATAAATCGAATGGCTTTATGTTTCATTGATTTATCTTGATCGTATATATTCAAGCAAAAATTTACTAAATTTCCATTCCCGCCATCGATTTCCTTGTTTCAGCAAAGATTAATTTTTTATTCATTTATTCACTCGTGAATGAAGAAATATTTATTTTATAGATATTACTTATTCATTTTCTTTATACAAACGAATAATTCAAGTAACGGGATAAAATAATTTTTGTACAAATATAAATATCGATTTAATCTGTATAAATATATCGGAACAATAATGCAGCATATTTGTTGCTGAGTTTAAAAACAAAATTTCAAATTTGGAAATTATGAAAATTTAATACATTACCATATGAACTATCAGATTAAAGAAAAAAATGTAAACAAAAATTAAAAGCAACTTTTTATTTTTTGAAATATCGAGGATTCGTTGCTCTTTAGAGGCAGCTTTCGCTTATAAATCGTAAAAAAAATCTACTATCTCGTATACCTTAGAATATACGGATCGTGTCGAGGTAGTATACTGGATAAAATATAACTTTGTCGTTCTTGCTGTTGCACAATTTATACAAAAAAAGAAAAAAAAAAAGAATTCTAGTTACCCACATATTTTCTGCTTATTTTAGTTACTTCACGTGGAGACAATTTTTTTCACGCTTCTCAATGCTTATGATTGTTGATCAATAGATCGTTAATTTTATCCCGTTGATTAACACGGCTGACATTTTCATTGAAAAGAGTAAACGGAAATGTTAAAGGTCTAATAATAAAGTTTACGAAATATGTAATATACTTCACTCAATGAAGATTGCTACATTGTAAAGATCATCCTGTAGGAAATAAATTTATCTTCTTATCGTCTCTATAAGTTTCTCTTCTCGTTCTCCATTAAAAAAAAAAAAAAAAAAATAAACACTTCAAGACCAATAGGATGCCACTTTATCAATTACATTATTTCTTATTAATACAACAAAATTTCACCACTTTTTCTTATATTATATAAGATGATGGAAATAAATACGATTTTTGTATTTAAGCACCTGTCTTGTACAAGCACTCGGTCTTCGAAGCAATCGAATTAAATCACGTTGACATCTAAATCATTTAAATCGTGAAACCTACGAAAAAATACAATGACAGATACATTATCAATGGATCATACGTCCAAGAGGAAGAAAAGTCTTCTACGATGACGGAAAGTGACAGCGATAAATCGTAAAAGATAGTGCGCACTATAGTGAACCCGTTAACGAAAAGGGATGATATCGGTGGCGCCGCGGCCGGTCAAAATTTGAACAAATGCTTGCGCCGGAACCGCGCAGATCGTCCTCAGTAGTTGCCCAGACGCTGTCACGGGCGTAGCTGGATGCTGGATTGTCTCTCTCTCTCGTGCGCGCGCGTGCCGCAGGGAGGTGCTTCCTTTTCTTCTTCCTCTTCCTCCTAACCTCGTCCTACTCGTCGCTTGTATCGGTCGACGAAGCAACGCCGTGGACGTCACGATTCTTCGATGCTGCGGATATCGTGCGACTCGGTCATCGGTTCACCATCCTAACGAGAAGAAGAAAAGGTGCCGGAGAAAAGGGAGGCCGATGAGGTTTCCTGCCGGTCGGTGAGAGAGAGAGAGAGAGAGAGGGGGTAGAGATAGGGATAGGAAGGGAGAGCGAGATAGTGAAAGGGATTTGACAAGGAAAGGCAACCGACAGAAACAACGAGAGACCGGTAAAATCGGGAAACAAAGATGGTGTGAAAGAAACAGACAAAGTAACGAGGGGAATACGGGAGCAGCAGAGAAAGATTTCGGAAGGAAAGCTGTCCGGGAGGGGTGGAGATGTGTTGAAGTGTGTTCTTGTGTATATATATGGTGCAGTGCGGTGCTGTGCTCGAGAGAGAGAATGGCGTGGTCGGATTTCGCGTGTACCTCGCCGTGACGTGGAAAGGTAAGGATCATGCCTAATTTTCATTTATTTTTCTTCCTTCTTTTCACGGATCCCCCTCTGTCGTTGACTGACAGACTGTTCGTTCGATAGTAAACGTCAGAATGTTTTCGGGGTTCTCCGTCGATTAGCAGCGAGAGTCGATTTTCTTATTCGATTGACAGTGCCCGCCGAAGCCGATAATTGGCTTCGATTCGAGCAATGATCCGTCTGTCGGTCAGTCGCCGGTGTCGCGTGCGCCTCTGTCGCCTGACTTATCCTTTTCGCTACCACTGGCGAAGCTCGTCGGCATGTCTGGCCCAGTCGGAGCATCGCTCCTTCATTTAACCGTTTTCTCAAACGCATTCGTCGCGTGGCTCGTCGATCACTCATGTTATCAACTGTTTGAAATGTGAAAATGAACAAATCTTTGTTTGAATTTCATTTTTCTTGAATCGTATCAACAAATCCGCAGCCCAGTCACGAAACTACGAGGTAAACATAATTTTATTTACTGCGTTGATAATGGAGCATTCCGATGCTTCACAATGGCATTACCAAAAGTGACTACACGAACGTTTCTCATCATCTTGCGCGATGTTAGACACTTGGTACAATTAACGAATGGAAATATTTTGATGTACTTGAGCATTAAGTTTTAATAACAGATTTTGTTCTGCACTTGTATTTCATTTCAAATGAATTATCGAAAATTGGAAATATTGTTCGATATCATGTTCAGAGGAAATTGTGTTGTTGAAAGCGTTCATACTTGCATGTGCGTAGCATGTTGAGAGGTTTCATTTTGGAGTTTCGAGCATGCATTCTTCTTCTAAGTTGTTTTAGAACGGAGGATGTACTGTTTATGTTCATTCTTGTCGTAATACGAACATTTGTAGTAAAATTTCACTTTATTATATTACATCGATAGATTAGGTTTTATCATTATATTATATTACGTTCGATAGGTTAGGTTAAGTATGTTACATTGATTGCATACTCAGCAAATATTGTGAAAAGAAATCCATTTGTATTAAAATTTCACTTTATTATATTCCATCGATAGATTAGGTTATGTAGTAAAATTTCACTTTATTATATTACATCGATAGATTAGGTTTTATCATTATATTATATTACGTTCGATAGGTTAGGTTAAGTATGTTACATTGATTGCATACTCAGCAAATATTGTAAAAAGAAATCCATTTGTATTAAAATTTCACTTTATTATATTCCATCGATAGATTAGGTTATGTAGTAAAATTTCACTTTATTATATTACATCGATAGATTAGGTTTTATCATTATATTATATTACGTTCGATAGGTTAGGTTAGTATGTTACATTGATTACATACTCAGCAAATATTGTAAAAAGAAATCCAATTGTGCCATATATTTGTGTTCTTCAGAGTAAATAATATATCATTACAGATTATATAGGACAAATTAATATCACATTTAAATCAATATTTTTAATAAATTGGGATATTAAAATAACATCGTACTAAATTTAGAATCGTAAAAAAGGTACAGTCAGTGTAAAAATTTTACTCCCTTGAATGAGTTGCATCTCTGTTTTAGTTGAACAAGATGCAGATGGAAAGTTGTTTCGATGCTCCACGTGTAGTACAACTCGATATCGCGTGAGTCATTGAATGATATTAAAGTATATCAGAAAATGCTGAAAACACAGGAACTAGATCTTTGCTAGGAAAAGAAGCACTTGTTTGTCAGTTTCTGAATTTTAATTTCGGCGTGTTACGATTAGCTTTTCCATTAAGTAATTCGACATTTATTNAACGAAAATGTTATTACACGAGTACTTATTTATAACAACTATGACATCGAGTCGCGTATGATAACAAGTTCGTTCGCAACTATCAATGATAAAAAATCAATCGTGTATTACAATAACGTAAGGTTGATTATTCTTTGGAATAACGTGAATCGAGTAACTTTTTTTTCATCAAAAGATTGTGTCTATGTTAATAACGAGTGGCAACGTGGTCGATTTACAATGTTTAAAAAAGAAAAATCTGCCTTTGATTTCACTGGAATTACTTTGAGTAGAATCAATCTCGTCTTATCGTTCATTCAAGTTGGTAATTTTTTTTTAACGAAAATGTTATTACACGAGTACTTATTTATAACAACTATGACATCGAGTCGCGTATGATAACAAGTTCGTTCGCAACTATCAATGATAAAAAATCAATCGTGTATTACAATAACGTAAGGTTGATTATTCTTTGGAATAACGTGAATCGAGTAACTTTTTTTTCATCAAAAGATTGTGTCTATGTTAATAACGAGTGGCAACGTGGTCGATTTACAATGTTTAAAAAAGAAAAATCTGCCTTTGATTTCACTGGAATTACTTTGAGTAGAATCAATCTCGTCTTATCGTTCATTCAAGTTGGTAATTTTTTTTTAACGAAAATGTTATTACACGAGTACTTATTTATAACAACTATGACATCGAGTCGCGTATAATAACAAGTTCGTTCGCAATTATCAATGATAAAAACATCAACGCGTATTACAATAACGTAAGGTTGATTATTCTTTGGAATAACGTGAATCGAGTAACTTTTCTTTTTTTATCAAAAAATTGCGTCTATATTAATAACGTGGTCGATTTACAATGTTTAACACTAAACGTACCAAGCGGGGTCAAATGAGCCCTTTTCAAAATTTACTTTAAAATCGTGCATTCGTTGTTATTTCTTTCGCTAATCTGACTTTTTTGTAAATTCTTGTATTATCTAAAGAAAAATTCTTTGCATGCCTTATGTACCGCGAGGAGTCATTTGACCCGTTATGGTAAGATAGGTATATGTAAAATGCCGGTACGTTTAGTGTTAATATTTATTTCATTATTTATTATCACGGAGATATTAAGTATATGTAAATCCCGCGGCAACAAGAACGAAAAGCAACAGCTTTCTGTAAGACGCGAGACGTGGACTTATTGGAAACTGGCTTCGGCGTCGTATCCTAAATAGCGTAATCAAGAGCTTCTAGATCCCAAGGGCTCTTTTACAGCACTCCGCTGAAGAGACACTGTGAGCCAAGATTGAAAACCTTAGCCATGACATATAGACGAAGTTCCCTCAACCCTGTTTCAATTTTCATTTCATCGGAGACTGAACAACGTTTTTTTGTCCGGCTGCAACGTTGCAGCAACATTGATAACGTGAAAATTGTTTTTTTTTTTTTTGTTTCTTCATATTGTTTCCACCGATAACAAGATTGAATGACGAAACTATCGTTGAAAGTAAATTTTACGAATATTTTCTTCCTTCAAAGTTAGTTGAGAGTCAAGGATTATAACTCAGTGGTGGAAAGAAATTTTCGAAAAGATCTAACACTCGGATATATTTCGATACTGAAAAAAAAAGAGAATAATCGACAAAATTGAATAAAAATCGTGTCGATGGTCTAGAAACTCTTTTCTTTCCCTCTCTCTCGGGAGGAAAGGTTCGCAATGCGAAATATCGCAAGTTCGAACGATAGAAGATGGATGACGATGCGTACAAGAGGAATATAATTAAACACGTGACAACGGCACACGATGCTGCGAACGTCCGGCGTTGACTTTTGCCGATAAACACGCTGTTGACACAAAGTAAAACGTGGCTCGTCGTGGCTGACAAACGTGACGTGCTTCTCATCACAAAGCGCGGGACCATTAGCGTAAATCCAGATTTAATAGGCTGCGGGAACAATAATGAGTACACGCCGGACTCCTGTAACACAGCAGTATGCATTATTCATGTATTCGTGATAGCCTAGAAATTTCCATTGGCAAATCGGCATGATCGGGGATCGACCACCATACGATGGAGAATGCGTTTTTTTTTTCCGAGGAACTGCTGAATTTCGCGAAATTTAATTGCTGAATTTCCGCAAAATTTAATTAACGAGGGTGTCATTATTGTACGATGAAATAATTGAATATTTAAAACGCATACAAATATCATAAAGTGTGAGAGATTATTTCATAAACATTTGAAATCTCGTCCCCTTCTAATTATGAACGAATGGTGATTCTGCGTACGAAAGAAGAATAAAATTTTCTCATTAAACCCAAACTCGTTTTCGAGTGAATCCAGTTTGAAAGTTTATCAATTATAATTTCGGCTAATTATAATTCCTCATTGGATAAGTGGAAATAATCGACACGAGGATTTATTCTACGCGTGAAAATAAAAAGTAAAAATGTAGAGTAAAATTTTTTTCGTTCTTGAGAAAATTACGCGTGTACTTGATAAATCTTCAAACTCGTTTCTGTCGAAAACGGAGAAACTTTACTCTACGTTCTTTGCTTATTTTTTCGCGCGTAGAATAAATCCTTCTGTCAATTATCCAAATATAATCCGAGTATAATCGGTAAATTTTTAAACTCTTTCCAACACATTTTCGCATGTTCCAATCGAGGGATTGGACACATCTGTACAATGAAATTGCGCATTGCTCTGTCGAAAATTGGAAAGTGTTTGACTACTTGGAGCAATTTTCTAACATGGCACCGCCCACCGCCATTATTCATCGCGCGAAACGCACAGCGTTTATTTTTACCCTTGGTTAACCCCCCGCATGGCAACGTTATGATTCTTTGATGTATCGTTCTCGCGTCGTTAATCGATATCCATTAAGATGAGAGTTCGTGGAACCGATGCGGGCAGAGCGGGAAAGGCCGACGTGGGGCAGATTAAAGGTGCACCGACTTGTAATTCTTGCTCGATTTCCCATCTGGGCCACAGTCTTTTGACATTTGAAGAAATAATCGCGACAGGAAGATGGCACGGTTTTCGTCTTTCCCCTTTGGAACGATTCGTTTTTCGTTCGCGGCGCAACGTGAGAATGCGATTCTCGATTCCTTCGTTCCGAAAACAATTAGGTTCCCTCGAGGGTGAATTTCAATATCAGGAAGACGAGAGACGAGCAACTGTGTTGAACGTTGTTGGATCGCTGCTGAATTTCAGCCTTAGGTAGAAAATCATATTTCTTTACTCGGCAGCGAAGCTAAATTTGCGAAAATAAATGGTTGTAAATAAAGGGGATTTAGCAATTAGAGCCAATTTCAAATCGATCCAGGTCATTCCTCCATTTCGTTCTTTCCTACTTTTCCTCGCTTCTCTTCCTCTTTTTGTATAAATAACAGCATCGATATCATTCAGTTTTCAACTTTCAACAAAAACGAGAACTGACCCCTATATTAAATCGTTCGCTCTGTTAACGTCCCCTGTGAACCGAAACGATGATCCCCAACCCTTGCAGAAGCGATTTGGCAGAAAACTTATGCAAAATGTAACCTGGCTCGGTTTCAGTCGGCACTGAAAACGTCGGGTGCTAAGCTGAGGAATGGAGGGAACGTGGCAGTGGGAGCAGCGAAAGCACTGCCATATCATTCTGCTCAACCCTTTGTCGTACGTAAAGGAGAACCCGGAACAGGCTGCAGGTGAGTTCTTCTATATCAGCAGATTTTTTCCTCAACCTGGTATCTCTCGGGTACGAGAAAGAGGAACTTCTTCTCAAAAGAGAATCCCGTTTTAGCGGCAAGGACGATTATGTCTTTTTATATCTTCGTTATACCCCCTAACGTCTTGCCGCGGTCAACGGTTCAAGAGAAGAACGTTCGAAAAGAGAGAGAGATGCTCTCTTCGCGAACATGCAGAACCAATGTGAGAATACAGCCGGTGTTCGCGCGAGAAGGAAGTTCTTTCTCCTTCTCGACCTCTCTTTGCCACGTTCCAAAAATCGGAAATCGTTCGTTATTGTTATCGTCACTCGCGAAAGTTGCTCGCAGAAAAATTATATATATATATATATATATATATATATATATATATATATATATATATATATATATATATATATATATATAAAAAAATATATATATATATATATATATATATATATATATATATATATATATATATAGTTATCTAGAAATAATCCTGTCTAGAATTTAAGAGCTTCTATTTCTGCCGTCGCGCGAAATAAAGTCGGAATTTTATCTGTAAAGTTTTATTTTTGGAAGATTTTCGAACTGGAATTGTGGAACGGACAGGAAACGAAATGTTCGACAACTTCCTTCCAACTTTGAAAAATAAAAGAATTAAAATGTCAAGTATATATGGCCTTGAGATACTGTCAATCTACAAATTCTAAACGCTAAAGATACTGTCGGATACACGAAGGAGTTCCATTTTCAAGATATTTCAAATGAATTTTTTCTTCAATGGTACTCACTCGGTATTCGAGATATATCCCTCGAAACAATATAAGTTTCATTTGAAACATTTTCCTCTGTTGAAATTAGCTTGGAAAGACGTGTCTGTAGTAATCCCGCTATCGGGACATATAATTTTATTACACGCGCGAAAAAAAACACGTTTTGCAGATGAACGAAAGCAGCTACAAGGTAGTCTCTGCAAGGAAGAAGAAGACACCCTGAAGAAGAGGAGTCGCGTGCCGGGTCTGTAGCGCTCGGTAAAGAGAGGAAGGGCCCCCCCGAGCATCATCAAAAAGGAGAAGGGGTCGTCATGGGCCCGGCACACCAAATCGTACCCCACTGAGCGATGCAAGTAGTTAGGGCCGGGGCCCTGCTAGTGAGCATGTGGCTCACTAGAGAATGAAGAAGCAAAACGTCCGGACCCTATCGTTGATCGTCTTCACGTTCACCTACCTCCTCGTCGGCGCTGCAATCTTCGACGTTCTCGAGTCCGAGACGGAGAAACGACGCAAGGAAGCATTGGACGGTATATTTCTTGTGTCGATCGATAGATAGACTAACGACCGGCCACTTTCGGAAATTACTTTTACCCCAAAGAGGGTTGACAGGCTCCGTTAACTATCGGATCTGTAACAAGTATCGGTGAAAACGTATCAACAACTTGATTCGATTGAAAAGTACAACGCGATAATATACGAGACAGAGAGGAGAGAAGAAAAACCGATGAACAAATGTCTTTTCGTTCTTTTGTTGACAGCCATTGAAAAGATGGTTATACGCAAGTATAATATAAGCGAGGACGACTTCAAGATCATGGAAACAGTGGTGCTGAAGACGGAACCTCACAAAGCCGGTCAACAGTGGAAATTCGCCGGAGCGTTATACTACGCGATCACGGTCCTCACCACTATCGGTACGTTTCAGTGTCAACTAAATTCCACCATCGTTCTGTCTAACATATCCTATCTAACTATTTAAAATATATATCCATGACTATTCACTTTCTCTACTTACTTACTGATATCAAGTATAGATAGATTATCGGTTCTCCAATCTTTTTGATTTCCAATCACATGGAAAGACATCCAATGTTTATTAACAATGTTTATCAAACGCATTCCTACTTTATTTGCACGAAATTGCATTCCCTTTCAAAATATTCGATTATCACGTTTATCGAATCATACTCTCTGTATTCGTCGATTGCCCTTTCAGGTTACGGACATTCGACGCCGAACACCATAAGCGGTAAATTGTTCACGATGTTCTACGCGATCGTCGGTATCCCGTTAGGACTCGTAATGTTCCAGAGCATAGGAGAGCGTCTGAATAAGTTCTCGTCCGTCGTTATACGGAACGTAAAGAAGCTTCTTAACTGTAAGGATGTCCAGGTAAAAAATTACAAACTCCGTTTGTACTTTACACCGAACGATCGGCACAGATCGAGCTCCAGCTCGGAAATATAAACGGTAGAACGATTGACGTTGCACGAAAGAAAGAAGAATGAAAAATTCTTCTCTCTGCTTCTTAACTTATTGCACAGCTTTACACTACTACTTGAATTTCCTACAAAATTTCGTAAGAATAATAATAATCAAGGCTGTAACGAGCATGCATTCGTGATATATCTGTACACGAGCATCTATGCGAGCGAAACGTTTCGATACGATTGAAATGCGTACCGTTTATCAGAGAGGACGAAGCCTGAACGGCGAACATTGTGTAATTTCCAGGCCTCAGAAATAAATCTTATCTGCGTGGTGACGACCTTATCTTGCTTAACGATTGCGGGAGGTGCCGCGGCGTTCTCTCGGTACGAAGGATGGTCGTACTTCGACTCCATCTACTACTGTTTCATCACCCTGACGACCATCGGCTTCGGCGACATGGTCGCGCTGCAGAAGGACAACGCGCTGGACAACAAGCCGGAATACGTGTTGTTCGCCCTGATATTCATTTTGTTCGGCTTGGCTATCGTCGCCGCCTCCCTCAATTTATTGGTGCTGAGATTTGTCACTATGAATACGGAGGACGAAAGGCGAGACGAGGCCGAGGCTCTACAGGTAAGGAAACATCGCGCCAGCTTTCATCGTCCATCGAAGTATCGATCTTTTAGAATACACTTTAGACCCCAGGGAAATATCTGCGTCACACTGTTTTCGATGGTTAATTAATTTCCTTTCTCTCCTTTTTTTTCACCCCCCCCCCTCCACGTTAAATTCATTTTAAATGTTTTGAACAACAACGGCTTGATACGTCGTTCTCAATTTCTTAATTAAAAAAACAAATTAGCTTCCCTTCACAGTTCAATGATTTCAGAACGAAAAACCGATCTTCTTGTATCGGTTTGTAATTCTTTCTTTTCTCTCTTTGAATTACACAGTTACTTCTCCGGGCAGGGTACTAACAAACTAACAAGAACGTGTATTCTTTGATTCTTTCACGAATGCAATGTTATATTTATATGCATAATTGAAAGGACACTTTCAATTCTAACGAAGTCGTACAAGTAGAAATTGAAACGTATCTTCTTTTTACGTGTATGTGATCAAGAAATTTCAACGACCCTTCACGATCTGCGTCACTGGAATTTATCAAACGATCGAGTAAACATACTGATAAAGTACGAGACAGACTGGACATTTCAGGAAGCAGCGGTTAGCACGCAATTACAGCATAAAATTCACTGTCGATAGAATTTTATCAGAATCTTATACCGAACAATACACGGCGTTCTAGCGGTGACACGTGACGCCGGAGCGTGAAGGGTTGGTTTCCGCGTTACCCCGAACCCCTAGCCGCCCAGCCAAATCAATACAAGAAAAGCTTTCCCAACAAAACCCCTCGGTCCATGATCTCTGAACCTCTTGCCCATTCCTCGTAAATCAAGCCTGACCCGGTGGAAATTCGCGCGAACACGTTCCGACGGTAATGTACCCTCTAAAGCAACGGACGAACGTGTTCGCTGCATAACGATTCCGGATGACAGAAACGCGAAGAGAGAGAGAGAGAGAGAGAGAGAGAGGGAGATAGGGAGAGAGAGAAAGAGAGAAAAAAGAAAATTGTTATGACGCAGGCTGCGCAAGGAGCAGTGCGCCTGGAGGGCGACGTAATAACGGCGAACGGCTCGATACTGTCGGGCCAAGTAGGCAACCACGGTGACACGATATCGCTGGACGACGAGACGTCGGTCTGCAGCTGCTGCTGCAGTGGATTCCAGAAGAAACGACGGAGACCGCGGTTCACGGTTCGCCGCTCGCCCGGTAAGATCTCGCACCTGCTGCCGATGCAGCAGCTGCCGACGTTGAACGCGCGCAGCAGCGAGCTACGCCCGCCTCCGTTGACGCCGTTGTTGCAATTGCCGCCGTTGCATCAACATCGTGCCAGCATCTGACGACCGTCGACCGCCGTCAGTACGTTATCAGAACAACAACTGCCGCGACGGGTGTCCGTTTGAGGCTCTTCCACCCCCGACGTGCAACGTCGGAAACAGGAACAGATCGTACGGAGGAGGATGATACTGAAAGAGAGAAAGAGCTTTCGCTGGCGACCGCTTCAACGAATTTAATTCCCAGGGGGATCGATCACGCCGCCTCTACGTTCTGAATCTCAGTCGCTAGTAACCATACCATTAACGGCAGAGCTTGAGCTTCTTTTCTCGAGTCGTTCAATTGCGCGTCGCGGCCAAATTGGAGAGGTCGTAGTTGTTGAAACCAAGTCACGCCGAGTGGTGGCGTATTATTCACGTTGCTTTGCTAATTGTTCGCATCACCACGACGGGTTTTCATGGCAAATATGAATGAAAATAAACGACTGATTGTCGATCAGGACTGGACGACATTGGAATTAAAAGCAGCACTCGTTGAGAAACGTACTTCTTTCAGTTCAACGAGCAAATGATTAGTTAGATGATACATTTTGTGTTCGATCAATGTGATGTTGATATTTAATTAATTTCACGTAGAATGAAATTGTCCGTCGAATCTTAGAAAAGTATTCATTGATCGGATATATCGAATAAAATGGGAGGGAGATGGTATGGTTATTGCGAAATTACCGCACGAATGACGAGATTTTAGTCAAACGTCTTTCACTGAATGGAAACTTCATTAATGATATCGAAATGCGTAACGTAAGGAAATAATGATTATTCGTAGAAAAATTGGCGATTTCGGCGAGATGAATTCTTTTCTTGAAAACTGCAACAACTGTAACTTTGAAGAATCAGCAATTGAATGAAAATTTATTTTAAAAAAAAATTGTAAGCTAAAATACATTCGAGGGTGGAATTCAAGTGCTTCCAATATTTTAAAAGTCACACGTCCTTCTCGCAAATTCGCTTGCGAGCTGGTAAAAAGGCGACACAAAGCGCTCTTCCATTGAATTATCTCGATACGAAAGGAAACAAGACAGAATCTCGTCACTTATGCGATCGGGCGGCGAATTGATTCTCAGAAGCAAGTGTTGTGCATGTACAAAGGGAAGAAAAGAAATAATAAGGGGGTGTGCGAGTGATCATGTGTTCCGTAGCCAAGAAGCATTAACAAACAAACCAAAAAACCAAAAAAAAAAAAAAAAAAAAAAAAAAAAAAAAAAAAAAAAAAAAAAAAAAAAAAAAAAAAAAAAAAAAAAAAAAAAAAAAAAAAAAAAAAAAAAAAAAAAAAAAAAAAAAAAAAAAAAAAA
>NIPQ01091333.1:14797-36303 GCA_002806875.1 Lepidotrigona ventralis hoosana | reverse complement strand
GTAAAAAAGTTGTGCTCTTACTCACCTTCATAAATTATAAAAAGAATCTTAAAGTGCATTCCTAATAAATTTTTTAAAAATATTTTGATTCATATATATCGTTAGAACTTTTACTAATTTCTCAACAGTTAATCAGTTTTGTTAAATATTGCAACTATTGTTATATATATTCTTTCACTTTCTTTGCAGCCTTAGTATCAAGTATTAGAATTACATAAATGTAGTATGAATCAGTAAATAATTATATATATCTTTTATTTTGATCTAACTAAAACTAATAGTATTCAATGTTAAAAATTGAACATAATTAAGATTTAGGTGTATATGTAATTTGTTATTAACAATTGATCTAAAAATAATTTAAAATAATTATATATATCTTTTATTTTGATCTAACTAAAACTAATAGTATTCAATGTTAAAAATTGAACATAATTAAGATTTAGGTGTATATGTAATTTGTTATTAACAATTGATCTAAAAATAATTTCATTAAATGAAATTTTTGCTTGACTGATATACTACTTTTTATTCTTATATGATATTGAAAAGATAGTGAAAGTATATGTAATTTTTCAAATATGGTATAAAAATTGATATAAAATGAGTGAATTGTATATCAAGTACGCGTTAAATATCAATATCGGGATTAGTGTGATTTTTCAAGTGTGTTTTTAAAAATTAGATTCTGTGTGATTTCAATTTTGCTATGATGGGAGTACAATTTATGATCATGATACTTTTAACTAGGGATAGAATTGACAATCGTGAAGGATCATGTTTGTATTGCCTATATAAACTTGTGAGCAATTTATGTAACTACTTTATATATGTACTGTAAATAAGAAATTTTTTTGTTAGCAGTACTTATAGCAAATAAAAAAAATATCTTATTTCATAGAAATTTGTCTAACTTTCCTTACGTTTAAACAAACTACGATGATTTTGTGTAAAGAAATTTATTATCATCTCTATATTCTCTATCATATTAAATAACTTTCATTATTTTCGAAAATATTAACGATCGTTCCGCTGAAAAATAGCGGAATAACAAAAATTAATATTGTACATACATATTAATCTCATCGACGATAAATCAAATTTTTTTTATTTTCAGCGGCACAATTTAGTGTTTTTCTAAGAGTATACGAAAATTTAACATTCTTTTTTTCTTTTTATAACAATATACAATTATGTGCTCTATTTTTATTAATACAATATAATAATAAAGATAAATTAACAGAAGTGAAAAAAATTATAAAAAGATTATGTTCAACAGAATTACATTTGTTAAAAATTTCGGGATAAATATTAAACAGAAATTTTATTTAGTGTTTTGTATCTTAATTTGAAAATCCTTACTAGTCATATTTCTACAAAAGATGTGTGTATTTATAAAATAATTATTTAATTATTATAATTGTCGTTAAATTTTTAATTATCGATCTTTAGAAGTTTCGCTCATTAGTGTATTTGAAAAAAATTGGCTTTAATTGAAGTGAAATTCATTATCCCCTCTCCAAATACAGTTCTTTTATATATGTTAATCAACATTAGACAGAAATCAATCAATCAACAAAGATCATTAAAAGGTGCTATATGACTAGAAAGGATTAAATAGAACTTTTTATAGTAAGCATAAACATATTCGCAATGACAAACGATAATTTTCTATTACAAGTGTGCCATTGAAATCTTATGGATATTCAACTTCAAATATCTTCTTTCTGTACATAATTAATTTGATTTTTTATGCGTGCTAAGAAATGAAATTGATTGTCTGAAGATAACAAACAAAACTTAATGTTACTTCCTGATTTCTTTTTTAGGATATTCAACTTCAAATATCTTCTTTCTGTACATAATTAATTTGATTTTTTATGCGTGCTAAGAAATGAAATTGATTGTCTGAAGATAACAAACAAAACTTAATGTTACTTCCTGATTTCTTTTTTGTTTTGTGCCTTTCTTCCAAATGAAATTATCTTGTTTGACTTTTAGAAAAACGTTAATAATTTACAAACTCTTGTACTCTTTTGTACGGCATGTAACAATGATCAAAACAATAAGTGTAATATTTTTTGTTTTGTGCCTTTCTTCCAAATGAAATTATCTTGTTTGACTTTTAGAAAAACGTTAATAATTTACAAACTCTTGTACTCTTTTGTACGGCATGTAACAATGATCAAAACAATAAGTGTAATTGCTTTTTTGTTGCTTCGCGAGAAGTTTAACTCCTTGAAATATATACAAGCGTACATAACGATCCTTGGCATTTTTAATACAGGTACGACCAGAGAATTTGGCACAAAACTAAAGATAGAATAAATCTTTAAACGAAATAACTAAATGAGAAAAAGGAAAACGTCTATTATATATACCTCTTAATTATCTTTTCGCATCTCTTGGCACAAATTTACAACATCGTAATTACATACAAAACAATGCAATTTATACAAATTGTTATTATTAATTATCCCTATAAAATTGCTCTTTAATAGCTAAGAGAACATCGATGAAACTTCTTTATAATAAATAAAAGCTCTTTGTTTCGATATTAAAGCGCAACTATATAACAATATGCAAGATCATTTCTGCAATTTTATACAAACATCGTTTCGAAGTTATTTATTTGACCGACGCGGTCAATTAAACATATTTCTCTGGTGTTCTCTCGACATATATGGTTTCTGTTTTTTTTCCTTTTTTCCTTCATCCTTAATGTTCCGCATTTTATCCGTTAATTATTATGATATGTTCTTACGTCGGATAAGTCGCGGCTAATAGAATCTCGAAAAAATATCTCGTGAGCATAAGACGGTATCTGTGCGTTGTATCGAAAGATTGACATGTTCTTCCTTTAATCTAAAATGCATCTAAATGTACAAGATTTGAGCACTATCGAGCGACTAAATCAATACTACAGCGTCGGCATTTAGACTGCGTGACAATTACAGTCCGGTCGATAAAATGTATACAAGCTTAAAAAAAATTTGATCGGCAAGATCAAATTAATTCGTTTGTGCTTGCAATGGAAGCTTAATTATACGCTATTACAATTGTTTAAGAAATACAATCTATGTACTTATATTACTGAAAGAATTGCCAGGCAATAATATTGAACGGAAGAAGCGTATAAAATTCTTGGTGAATTTTGATGATACTTTCTGATAAACAACGAGGAGAAACATACATCTAATCATCGAGTTACCTCACTGGTATAAGTTACTCATTTATTATTATATTTTTATAACATTGGTTTCGATTTATATCTAATATTTTCATAATCAATACGTTGCGTAAGTCGAGGATTAGCTGTCTATCATTCTACCAATGTGCTAACTATTAAGCTCAACAATAGTACTTGCTAACTAGGATAAAGTCCCATGAAACATTTTATAGTTGCACCCGTTATATCATATAGGAAATAGTTCAAAAACTTACGATTTATTTAGGCTAGCTAATAAAATTAATGATCACTAGTTAACCAGCACTATTGTACGGGATGATCCGGAGTTTCATGCACTCTTTTATTTTTAAGATACTTGTCTGTATATCTGCAGATTGAAAGTTTCAAAAATGAATTAAGTTACAGAATTTCTATAGTTATACAAACGAATGTTTAGATGACTTTTCTTGAAAAATGAACATGTTGTATATGAAAGAAACTGCATGAATGTTTCAAATTTTAATCTTTGTTAAAAGATAAATGTAAATTTATGAGACGCAATTAGGAATGTAGTTGAAAATACATAGAGAATAATTTTTATTACAGTTAATATGATCATATATTGATACTATTAAATAACTGAGAATAACATTAAAAAAAAGAAAAAAAAAAAATAAAGGAAAAGACTTAACGCACGTTTATTTTGATGTGTGAAACATGACCGTCAAAAGTTTCAAACAACAATATCGGATCATCCCGTATAAACAATAAACCTCTACGAAATAAGTTGAGCTAATACAAACTATGGCTGCATTGATCTCGTTAATTTATACGTACTCGTATACATTTGATGGAATGATTTAACTTCACACAGTCTGAAATATACATCTATCGCGATTCTCTGAGCTAAATCGTATTTACGTATCGCGAATTGGAATATATTAATACAGTATTGTCACCAGGACCGTGCTACCATAATATAATATAATATCTTCTTGAACTTAAGATTGTACAATTTGATTTCCATTGTTAACTCCGTACGAAGTGTAATGCTAATTTGTATCAAGGAGACATTACCGACGCTAAAGATGGGAATATCTCGGCTTGTAAGGGTCCGTAATCTACTTTTTCTCCATCCACTGTAATGTAACCGTTTGTTCCTTCTGGTTCTATTCGAAACGCCTTTACCGGTATCATGTCGACGCCAGAACGTGTTACATGGGTGCCATTACTTAAACCCAACAGGAACTAACAACAGACAAAAGTAAACAATTCTTACAGTGTCATTATCATTATTTTGAAATTAATTTTAATTGCATTATAATGATTTATTTAATTTATTTTTAAAATTTGTATATCTTTTATTTATATCAGAGTGATTCAAAATCTCTTATACAATTTATTTGTTTTCAAATAATAAAATTATGTATGTAGTAAAATTATGTATTATGTACTTAGCTCTTTGAGATCACAATCTGTTGGTTAATAATAAATTGATAAGTTTATAAAACAGTTCAAATATGTGGCTGATAGATAAATCTAATCTCGTTTACTTGTTACTTATCTATCAATCCTATATTCTTAAAGACGTGTGGATCTTCAAGTCCAAGTATAATTTTGTGATGATGTGCTGTATAATTTATACAGACGGATAGACTAGGATC
Source organism: Lepidotrigona ventralis hoosana (assembly GCA_002806875.1). NCBI lineage: Eukaryota > Metazoa > Arthropoda > Insecta > Hymenoptera > Apidae > Lepidotrigona > Lepidotrigona ventralis. The sequence goes on along the minus strand of NIPQ01091333.1, from coordinate 31,470 downwards.
ACAGAGAGTTAAATTATTTTACTACTAAACAAATAGGTGTTTGATCTTTAGAAGCATGTCATTTGTTTGGTAATGAATCGAGATGTCAGAGATATTGTTTCTAATTGAACTATTTACCTGGAGCAAATTGGCTCGAGTAATTCCGGCTTTCACTATCATGAGCCAAATGATACCGTCCGCCAATTTGGCACGAGGTGCAAAGAAATAATCTTGACCCAAATGAGATTGATATGCCGCGTGCACCATAATGAACTCTCCTGAAATTCCAAGCACACACAAATAAATTTATCGAATAATTCACCAATTTATATATCAATTAATATAATATTTAAAAAATTTGAAACAATATTTGAAATAATGGAAGTAACGTTTTATTGTAATGTCATATAAAATTAACTTTTAAATGCAAATCTGGAATACTATTGTACAAATGGTATAATAATGTCAGTAGGGTTTGTTTGTAAATGTTCTTATATTTTTATCCATTTATATCGATACGCATTTTTATGGCCTTACTCACAAACTGGCTACGTATTCATGTACAAATACGGATTATGGTCAGTAATACTACTTGCACGATGTCTGTCCTTGCTATTTTTTTTATAACGGGAAGCAAATGTACTAGCGTTGCAGTGGATAAAGCTTCGAATTAATATGTAAGGTAGCGCAAGATGCATGCAGGCCATTAAGGGTTAAACTGACATACGTATATCTTGTATAAATTATAACTTATCATCTGTAATTTATATATACATCGGATAAATGAACTTCAAATATTACTCTTGCTTCGCTTTCATACAGGAAGGAATTATTATTATTCATTTTTACCTTCAATTTGCGTCCAAGAACTCGGTACTTCTGAAGTTAAGGCGGGCAACCTCGACGATGGGCCATACATAACTTCACTATTGTTCTCTGGATCTTAATTATACATAGATTTTAATTATAATTATATATATACATCACTATTTTATTATACGAACTATAAGGAGAACGTAGCAGTACCACATAGAAGCAAACGAATTCAAATAGATAAGCTGTAGATAATTGATTGAACTAATTGAAGGAACTAAATCAATTTCTTAGCAGCTTTTATTCTATAAGAATCGTACGTAAAATATTTACAAGCAAGCACTTCAAAATAAATAAGACAGAGATATGCGTACAACAGTACACAATATGGGGACAACATTTCAACGGGATTATTAGTGTTGCGAATTAAAAAGTCTTACCAACATCTCCGTTATTGGGATCCTCGATACTATGATAGCTAGAGATTGAACCCGTGCTAAAGTAAGTTGATTTCGCGGATGTCGCAGAGTAGAAACTGTCTAGCCTTTGTCTTCTCTCAGCTTCTGTTTCCAAAGTGATATTCTCACTTATTATTTCGTTATCGTCATAGCTATCGAACGATCCGTCCAAAATAGCAGGATCTCCGTCGAGTGCGTCGTGGAAGCTCTTTGATTCACTGATCCTGCTGTACCTGCGAATATATGAGAGAATTATCTTCATCGGATTTATTAAGACAGAATGGAACGAATTATATTGTCACTATTGTTCACTTTAAATCCATACAAGATATTGACAAAAATATCTTTTGGCTGACCTTGTGCATATATTTAATGGACATTCGATATGGTAATTCTTCTTTTTTTTTTATGATGATAACACATTTTACGTCGATTTTATAGCCATAAAACATAAAACTGACGTACCGAATCTCGTTTCGCTACAATGCATATGCATTATGCGTTGTATGCGCAAGAAGTTACGTGAACTTGAGCCATATGCATATGCAAAGTAGTACATTTCGGTTACTTACGTAAACTTGACATGCGTATTTATATATGTTTCTTGGAAACACGTTTATAACACGTCAATTCATTTTTTGTGACAAAAAATGGTAGAACTATTATACGTAGCATTATTATAATACTGTCCTATTACTATGTAGTATTACATAGTAATATGTAGTATTATATGTATATATGTATATATATATGTAGTATTATATATATTATATATGTGTATATATCTATAGTAGAACATACGTTGTGTGTGTGTATATACATATACATAATATATATATATATATATATAATACTACACACACGCGCGCGCGCGCATACACACACACAATATTACATATATACATACATACATATATACATATACATATATATACACAACGTATATATATGTAATACTACATATATACATCATACATACATATATACATATACATATATATACACAACGTATATATATGTAATACTACATATATATACATACACATATATATATATATACAACGTATGTTCTACTATATAATATTACACAGTATATTATTACTATACTATACATACTATATATGTAATACTACATATATATATATATACATACATTATACATATACATATATATACACAACGTATAGATATACACACAATGTGTGTGTATATATATATATATATATATATATATACACAACATATGTTCTACTATATAATGATATTACACAGTATACTACTACTGATTATATATTAGCATCAATATCAGAGTATCAGGCCATTTCCAAGAAATGAATATAATCGAAGTTTCAGTACAAGTACTATAATAATACTATCTTACTACAATAATGTTATATAAGCCATTTGCTATTAGCAAACAGAAATTTTTCAGTTTGTTCTGTACTTCAGCTTGAGCTGGCAATTCCATTTGCAATTAATTGCTTCGAACACGCACTGTTGCCACTTTGCACATGCAAATGGTAGCAGAAGATAAGACGAGATAACGTACCGATCTAGATCGTCACCGCAACTCCTTGAATGCGATATCTGTGTTTCCTTCGCGTACTCATTGTAGGTCTTTCCATTACCTAAACTATCCACGGACGGCAGTTTATCGCAAGATAAATAAGACACCTTTCCTCTGTATGTCCTCAATCCTATCAGCCGGGCGATAGTCCATACGGTGAATCTCTGGCCGCCTATCGCGCGGAGACGTTCACTCTCAATGTCAATGTCGGCGAGTAAGCCCCAGCCGACCGATAAAAATGAAAATAGAATCTGATTCCTCGTCTCAACCCGTACCAGATCCATCTGCGCTTTCTTGAACTTCACCACGGACAGTGCGCTCACCAGAAGAGGATTATAGTCGTACGGTTCTCTGAAAACGGAATTCGTTACTATTAGTAAAAATCATATTCTCTACATGCAAGTGCAATTTTTTTCTTTTTTTTTTTTTTTTTTTAAAANTTTCGTCGTTCTCCTTATTTCTTCAAAGTTTGTGCCTAGTAAGATTTGTACATAAAATCATATTTATATTTATTGATTATGTTTATTTACGTTTGTATATGTGAAATTGTGCATTGAAAAATACCGTATAGATTTTAATATTTAATATTGGAATGTGACATGCATTTGTATAGATCCGACGGGATCAATAAAATTCATTTTATATAAATTTTCATAAATGTGTGCGTGGTTGTTTGTCGTGTAATCATAAGATAAAAATGCTCGATCAGTTTGTCCGGCTAATGCTTCATAAAGAAAATTGAATAATTTTTTTCCTATCTCTTAGTATCATAATAATTTTAACAATGAAATTTCACCTCGCAATTTTTCTTCCTGCCAGATGCAAATTAAATAACTACTTTCAGTCGTTATCGTTGCGTTTCATCTAATTCTGCCATCACTTCTCATTGCAAAATCGATACTAAATTACTTGAAACAGAAAACATAGTGAACCACCGTTGCGATTCTAAAAGTTCTATTCAAACTCTTTCTTCACTTCTTGTACCTCGAAAAAAAAAAAATTTTAACAATGATTAATAGAACCAGGCATATATATTCCTAGGTATGTATTTTATAAAAAATTTCATAAAATAATATAATGATTTCGAACGATCCAGATAGAATTATCGCGTCTTATTATTATTAAAACAAGCAAATCGTAAAATCCAAAAACGTGTATGTATGTATATATCGAACGAAAATCAAACAAGGCTGTTTACAACGTATTATCTCTCGTCACGGCTAAAGAATAAAGTTTGAACAAAAATTGAGGACGCGCGTACCCGGTATAATAATCGGCTTGTTGTGCTCGACCTCACCAACAAGCTTGTTCGAAACGATAAATATAATGGTACCGAGATATTCCGTGATAAAAATCTCTTTCATTATTTCCTCTTACGTGCATCACTCGAAAGATGAACAATTTTTCTCTTTTTTTTTTATTGCCAGTATCTCTCATCTGACTTGATGCCATCAAGTAATTACCAGGTAAAAAGTTGAATCGCTGTGAAATGTCAAAGCACTTTAATCGCATTAATCACGTTTTCTTGGAAAAACCCTTTTATAAGCAATAAATGTTCCCGTTGAGTTACGTAAATAACTTCATTCGATATTAACTAGTTCTCAAACTCTAATTGCAGTGGTGAGCTAACGTTGATAATTAATATTATCCTATTTGGCCGGAATATTATTGAACTTGAAGTGTCTAGGCACTTTAATTTCGAAAACATCTTTAACAGATTATTTATTCTACATGGAAGAATTATTATTGCAGCAATCGGAAATTAAACTTGGTCGTAAGTTTAATCAGTGATTAAGATTATAAGTAAAAGGGCTAGGTAAAATCGTGGGAAGATTGGTGGAAGAGATCCAGGAGAGATCTAGACATTGGGAAAAACCCAAACGTCGAGGGTATAAAAAGAGGGTGCATAAAGTATGAATCAGAGTCAAAGTCGAGAGTCAAAGTTGTTGAGAATCGTTGCGTAGTTCACAGTCTTGAATTTCTAGCTGATAGACTTACAATTAGTTATGTAGTTTGTTTAGTTGTATCAATCACTCGTAATCGTGCAATTTTCCTACATTACAAAAATCTTTTTTTTTTTTTTAAAGAAAAATTACGAGGGAACAATCATTTTTCAATTTATTGGGATAATAGACGACTTCGACGCGAGTAATGATAACGATAAATAATACCAACATGAAAAGTATACGAACACTTTTCAACACTTTGCTGTTTTCGCGCGTTTTACACCTGCAGCGGGCAAATTAATTAGTCAATAAAATAAAAGTAAAAATTATCCAGATAAGACGTAATAAGATATAATTTATGAATGATGCTGAAAGTCTGCCGCTGTCGAGCGTCAGTATGCTTTGGACTATAATCTCAGTCTCTTGACAGCAAAGTGTTAAAAACGCATACATGCGTGTGCATAGTCTATTTATGCAGTGAACCATTTTCACGGAATTTTTTTACACGGCCATTTACAGTGTAATAAGTAATAACAGATGAGCACTCGACAAGCGGAAAAATCCTCGCCGCTCTTTGAATAAGCATAAAATATCGAAACGTCGACGATAAACGAAGGTGGAAATTTTTCGTTGGTTTGACGTTGATTAATTGAAAATAGTTCCACTTTGTGAATCCTGACACGACCAACAAATATGCTCCGGAAAAACAAATATGTACACAGGTGTTATACTAAAACATACTTTTAATTATTTACTTTCAAGAGATCTTAAAAAAAAAAAGTTAAAAAATTTGTTGCAATTTTACTGTTTGGCCAGCAACTTTTTGTCTAAAAAAGAACGCACGAAAGTGCATAAAAGTGATAGTTTCTCAGATACGATAGACAAAAGAATTTTTCACGAATGCAGGGAATAAAAATAACAGGAACAAGTAAGTCGAGGATAATAGAAGAGGCAAATTGAATTTCGCAAAAAAGTGTACAGGCACACGTGTAGCCTTCGGCGCTTTAATGAAAAAAATTAAATGAAAATTAGGTCGATTTATCTTATAGTTTACTCCGCTTGACCGAGTTATCGTTCGACCGTTCGAAAAACACGAAATGTGCCACAACTGCGAACAACCGGACTTGTTATTTGTAAATTACAAATCTGTTGATTGGAAAATTTACGACGCACCGCTGGTTAATGATCGTGTGATAAATCCAAGCCGATGTAGATCTCACTACATGTATGTACAAACACTAGAATATTCATATATAAAAATTCATTTTGTCGCAATTTGAGTTGCGTTTCGTGTCGAGTCGATCGATTACTTGTGTAATTCCCATTTAGAAGCCAAAAAAAAAAAAAAATATTGAAACAAATGGTACATAGTATGGCGCTTGTTCGAAGAGATTGCAGCTTGTCTATCACGAAATTCATACCAATTCATTTACTTGTGTAATTCCCATTTAGAAGCCAAAAAAAAAAAAAAATATTGAAACAAATGGTACATAGTATGGCGCTTGTTCGAAGAGATTGCAGCTTGTCTATCACGAAATTCATACCAATTCACAAGAATAAATTGGTAACAGTGATGGCTGTTAAACGACGTTATGCCGCGCATATTTGTATTATTAACCCTTTGCACTGCAACAATATTCGATACAACGAACCAATATGGTTTAGATTGATGCACTCGCCTGTTAATACTTTCTTTAAACGGCGCTGCTCTCTGCTTTCTCTGTGTCGCGAGCTTCAATATTCTATCATCTTCAATATTCAGTCGATCACTGTTGAAACTGTTCAATCTCCACTTCAGAACGGCTCCAATAATTCGACGTACATAAAATTCTATGTAATAAATTCTACTAAATATACGAAATTCGATGTACATACCATGTCCTTCGCACGCAAGTGTTGGAACATTTTATGCGTTACGTAAAATACGATTAACACTGTAATGAGACTCAACTGTCGTGATTACATTGGTCAAGTACGAAACAAAGACGACGAAAGTATTTGAATCGCTCTTAACACGACTGTATGGTAATTTTTTTTTTACTGAAAAAAACTTACCTTTCGTTTCCAGATTGATCCTATGAAACTTCAAAATGTGAACTGCTGCAGTTAATTAAGTCCAATTAAATTAAATAGCACGTGACAAACACAATCTACGGAAAATTTTTCGGCCGTGATCTCTCTTCTAGCCAAAAGCGCCATTGAAACTACCGATGCATTGTGTCTGGTTGGAATTGCAGAAACGTCTCTCCGCCGTGCATGCAAATAAATCGAACGAGCCGGTTGCAGGCGGAAATAACGACTTCCTTCGGGACGACCCGGCCAGACACATAAAATAAATCACGGACGATCCTAAAAGGCATTACTTACTGTTTAGCGTACGCGATGGATTTCGCCAGGCCGTTGCCGGAACCGCATGGTATCACGCCAAGCGGCAATTCCTTCAGAGCTTTCTCCCAATCGGCCCTCTGGAAAAGCCCGTTCACTACCTCGAACACGATACCGTCGCCACCGACCATCAATAGCCCGCTCCATTGATAGATGTCCCTCGTACGCACGAACTCGCGCGCGTAATTGGGACACTTGGTGATGTGAACCTCGTAAGGCCTCTCGGCTTCCGATAGAATCGGATGGATCCTCTTCTGGAACGTTTCCCGGCCCCTTCCCGGCCCCGACTTTGGATTCAGCAACACCAGAATCTTTCGCTGCTCGCCTGGACACGCTGCAACCAATTCGTAGATAGTTTTTTACTCTTAAAATTCATAATTTACGTACGATTAATTGGTATTAAATGTACATTTAAATTCAAGATATATTTGATAGGAAGCTCCATGGTAATTCTATGAAAATTAAATCGACAATGACAAATCTCAAGTGGCAGCAGTGGCGGTTACACTTAAATTACGAGTTAATAGTTTAAAAAGTTTTATTGAAATTACTTTGGAAAAAAAAATTACTCTCTAAATCGTTAATCTTAAAATATAATATAATTTAAATTAATATAATTAAATTAATAAAAATATAATATAATTTAATATAATTTCTCTGTTTAAAAATATTCTCTTTCTCTCTCTCTCTTCTTTTTTTTTTTTTCAATTGATAGTATCCGCAGTAAGCTGGGGATGACTGGGGATATATCAAATTTGAAACTTTCGTAACATGTGAAATAGCTGAGTTTCCACAGAAACATTTATTTTTTGTAACAATAAAAGTAGAAACGTTCTATGCACTTTATGCATTAATGAAATATGTTTCGNGGAACGTGTTAAATGACGTGTTGATTTAAACTGAACTTTGTACTACGTGAATATTCATTCGTCGAGACAGTAATTTACAACTTCGGATTTTAAATATTTTAATCGTTTTAAATCGGATGTGACTCGTTAGTTTTCAATCATCTTTTACGCAAATACTCATAGTGGTGTATTTAATGATTCCAACGCGGCTTATAAAATGTGAATGATAGAATGAATATTGTAATACACCTATAATATATTTCACATGAACATGTAATCAAAGCCATAAATCTTAATTTCTTTTTAAATTTTATCAATTCAACCTTGATCAATGCGGCTTATAAAATGTGAATGATAGAATGAATATTGTAATACACCTATAATATATTTCACATGAACATGTAATCAAAGCCATAAATCTTAATTTCTTTTTAAATTTTATCAATTCAACCTTGATCAAAAACTTAAATTAAATTTTTTTAAATTAAATTTTTTTTCCCAATTTAAACGTGGAATGTGTTGAAGTGGTATAAATAAATTGATTTACGTAAAAAATTAATTGTATCGTTTATCTGCAACGAATGTGCTCCGTATGATGATGTCACGAATAATTATATAACATTTTAAAACTTTCTTGTCAAAATACAGCTGGAGAATGTTTGATGAATCGACGAGTGAAACTCGTATATCTTACACGTGTACATAAGAAGTATATACTTTGATATTTCGTTGCTTATAATTGAGGAGATTGTTACACGTGCATATAATCTGACTTTGTGTCTGGAATTTTTTTTACTTACGCCGATTCGTCGATTTTCAGTTAGATTAATCATTGTAATTCAGCTAGATTAACGTTATCTTACTGGAAAAATCGGTAGAATTATGTACGATTGATGGTCTTAAAAAAGACCTCATCATTTATTCAAATTTATTCTTATGAACAATAAGCAACAAGGTCTTGGAAAAAAAAGCTTGGAAATGGAAATATTCGTTCAAGTACGTATTATTTAAACTTGTCTAAAAGAAATATTATAAATAAAGAATCTAAAAGAAATATTATAATATCTATAATATCCAAAATATATATCTATTATAATATCTAAAAGAAATATTCTAAAGAAATATAAGCATTTAACTTGCATATTATATATATATATATATATATATATATATATATATATATATATATATGAGATTTTGTGTGTGTGTGTGTTTAATATTATATATATATATATATATATATATATATATATATATATATATATATGCCATTTTGTGTGTGTGTGTGTGTGTAACAGAAAATATAAATATAATTATGTTTTGTGAGACAACTGTACTAGTCAAGTGTGTCTATTAAAATTTAAACGATATCATATATTTGTAAACGCAAAATAAAATTTCAAAAAGTCGCCATTCTTTTTCATATAGCCTCCTTAATTTGATGATTCTATTCGTCTTAATAGGGTACAATCGCGTCATCAAGATTATCATTCAATCGTTAATATCTAGCCGATAGGTTCATCCACGATATATAAAATTTGTTCCAAATAGAAGTGCAAGCAGAATGAATTTTAACGAAGCTCTTCCATGCTTTACTATTTCATAACTTTCAACATTGGTTACCTAACGTTGTTGGACCTTAAACGGGTGTACGAGTTATTAGGAAAGGAAGGGGGGAGTGGGTGGGGAAACGTGGTCAATGATTGTGCAATTTGTCAAATTATTGCTACGTGACTGTCCTTTCTTGCGGTGGAAAAGAAAAGGAGAAAGAAAAAGAAATGAAGGTTGAAACTCACCGCTAATCAACGACTCAAGGTTCTCGTGACTGGGGCTCATGAAACTTTTCGGCACAGGCACGCCAACAATGAGACATTTTATAGCTAATCGCCACCTGCTGGCCTCTCGTAAATTATCCTCGTACTTGTCAAAACTGCGGAACCGTAGCGTGATCGTGGTCCTTTCTCGCCTCTTGACACCTTTCATGCGTGCCTTCTTCAACGTGTACGCATAAATATAGAGATAGGCCGAGGTGTCGAACTCGTCGTAGCATTGATACGCTTCCGCAGACTCGACGAGCTTGAATTGAGACCTCGAGGTACCTGGGCCACAGACACAGCTTCCCGCGCTTTTGCGTTTCGAACGCATACATCTGCACCCTATTATGTCGTTTAGAACGATCGTTTCAACCTTCGTCGCACCATTGTTCTCCTTCTCTAGGCTGAGACCCTTTTCCGTCAGTCTCACCTTGTAATACGTGTTCTTCTTCGACGTAACGTAAAACGTTTCCTCAAGAAGAGTGTTAGAATGCACTTGACCACCGTCCTCCATGACACGCTGATGATTGTCTTTCATTCAGCAAGATACACCAATCACATTGATAATAGTACTATAGGCAGATCGTTATCGTGGTAATTAAGGCACATGATAAACAAACTCTGTCTCTCTGTTTCAGCTGGATAAAGTTCCCTCTATTGTAGACTTCCATTCTATTTAAGAAAGAGAATAGAGATGCCCCGAACCCACTCGACGGCTTAATTTTTCGTCTTCGATCCTTTCATTCCCTCAGACATTTAGTTACTCGGGCTGTCGTGTTACGAATTTAACGAAGCACGTGCAGTTTTCCGAGCAATGCATCCGTAACATTGTTCCTCGGTGAGGGATTCGATTTACGGATGAAAGGAATTTAAATCGGGTGTCGGGTTTTTTTCCAAACCATATACGATTAATCNTTAAAAAAAAAAAAAAAAAAAAAAAAAACGTGTTATTCTCTGTTGCGATTAATAGACATTATCTCACCATTATCTCGGCTACTTCTGTACTTGCGCGCATTCGAACAATGAACTGCTTCGAACACACCGAAGTCACGGCATATACTGTTTATATATGAAACTTGGAACCTGATGGACCAATTGCTGGAACACCACAACGCTATCTTGCGTTGATAAATTGTACTTCGCGGTAAACATTTTCTTGCATAGTATAGGAAAATATATTTTACGAGGATGAGGATTTTGTACAGTTGGAAGAAACGAGTTGTCGAGGTCGTGAAAATAATTGTAAAATCCATCAGTGTGTTAAATTTGTATGATTCGACAATCGAAGCAGAAATTTAAAATCTATAGGGACAGACAAGGAGCCAGAGCTTCGTTCAGGACCGTACAATGTAAGATTTCCATTTCTGCAGTATGTTTAAAAATATTTTATGTAACATGCATTTTAGACATATACAGAATTTCATATTTTCCATACGATTTCCCATTTGATATTTTTCATATGAAAATTCCATATGTTCGTATAAAAGTTTCAAATGTCAATTTAAAAAAAAACTTTTACAGTTTAAGGTTCAAAATGTTTGATATACTCAACTTTGATTACGACTCAATCGGTATTATCGTTGATTATTTTAATTTGTGGTTTTTCTATATCACTTTCACCAGCTGTTGCTTATAATTTTTAATAAAAAAAAGAAATTTTGTTCTAATTTTTACAAAATAGTTTAGGTTTTCTTTATAAATATTAAAATTTTCTACTCTGAAATATTAGAATCGATTATATACATATGCACATTCGATTTTTTTTCATTCTTCTTATTGCATAGTATGGATGATTGTAATTTCTTTTGTTAATATTAAGTAAATATTTAATAAATATCTAAAAAGAGTTGTCTCAATTGTACTTAATTAAAATATACATGAAATAATGATATAATAAGAAAATTATATATTTTTTATAATAGGAAATTATTCTTTTGTTCTTTAATTCTAGTATTACCGTTCATATTCGATCGAAAAAATACATTTTTTTCAGAAATTAATTTACTTTTAATTATATAATATAGTGGAAGTTATAGATTAATTTCTGCGCAAAAAATAAGAAGAAATTGAAATTTAATCGAAAGCTCAAATATATATACATATTTAAACATTATATGAAGTTTGAGTTAATAGTTGCAATGTTAAAATTTATTAAAATGTATAGTTTTCAAATAATTGAATGTAGAGTTTTTTTAAAATTCATATTAAACTATCTTTTTGTTTTTTTATTTTGGCAATTCTGATTTGGAGAAGCAAGTGATACGTCAATATGATGAATCTATATCTATGCTATAAGTAAATACGATTTTTAATTCTATGCCTGTTTCTAGCATATACTTATGTTTCTGGGATAAATTAACATACATAATTTTTGTATATTAAATTATTCACTATATATAATTTTTATGTAGTTAGTGTTCTTCATGTGAATTTTAGAATTCGTTAACAGCGCCCTCTTGAACATCCGTTTACATGGCTCCCTATCTAATTCATGTATAAGCTTGTTCGTTTCTTTTCCGGTTTATCAAAATGGTAGGGTAGTGCGAATAGAGTTTATTATATTTATAAAATCAATAAAGTTCTGATTTATCTGTGTTAATCGATACAAATAAAATCCTTTGTTGAATTTATAAAGTATCAAAGGATGTTAACAAAAATTATTTCCTTTTCAGGGTATCGATATAAACCATAAACACGATAGGAAAGTTCGGCGTACAGAACCTAAATCGCAAGATGTCTATTTACGACTTCTCGTTAAAGTAAGTATTTTTACGTGCATTCCTTAAATATTTCTTTTTTCATTATGTCTTAAACTTTGTATCAATTACATTCTGGATTTTATTTAACAAAGTGAATATTCTAATTTAACCTATGTTGAAAGTGAATTGTTTATTACTGAAGTGTACTATATTGTTGTCATAAACACGTGAGATTTGAAACAGATGAATTGCTTTTGCGAACAGCACTCTGTATCAGTGCTATTATAGACTGATTCAATTTTGTACGTTCGCTAGAAAATATTTAGTCAACTTTCCTATTCCGTCTTTTTGTCTTGTGCAAAAGATGATTATACTAGTTGATACAATATTATTCAAAAGTTATATAAGAATTAGAATACATAATCTGTGTTAATCATATTGAAATTTATTATTTTTATAATCATATTGAAATTATTAAAAATTAATGTGATTTATCAAAGTATTTGTTTATATGATGTTTTCCTTTGCTATAGCTTTATCGTTTCCTAGCTAGACGCACAAACTCTAAGTTTAATAAAATTGTCCTCAAAAGACTTTTTATGAGCAAGATACACCGTCCTCCAATATCTCTTGCACGTATAGTCAGATTTATGAAGAAGCCTGGACGAGAAAATGCTATTGCTGTAATTGTTGGTACTGTGACAGATGATGCTAGGATTTTTGAAATTCCTAAATTAACAGTAAGTGATGGCAATAATTTTTAAAATTGAATCTTTGATTTGTATAAAATGTTATTTTACGTTTGCTTAAATATTTTCTTTGCTTAACCATTTGTGTGCCAGTGCTCACTGAATAGATTTGATAAGACTATGTGGCATTTAATCAGTTAATGTATAATTTGTTAATTTTTTATAGATTTGTGCTTTACGTGTTACTGCAAGAGCTAGAGCTCGTATATTAAAAGCTGGAGGTGAATTGATTACTTTTGATCAATTAGCATTACGTGCACCTACTGGAAAACGGACAGTTTTAATGCAAGGTCGTCGTAAAGCTCGTGAAGCGGTAAAACACTTTGGACCTGCACCTGGTGTACCACATTCTCATACAAAACCATTAGTATGCTCTAAAGGTCGAAAGTTTGAAAGAGCACGAGGCCGTAGGCGTAGCTGTGGTTATAAGAAATAAATTTTGTTTATTTGCCATCATTTATTATACCATACTGTTACATTGACTTGGAATATTTAGACATTTTGTCTACCTCTACATCCGTTTATATGACAAGTTAAGGTAGTTGGAAAATAAATGTTGGCTTCGTAATAAGATCTTTATATATTAATTTTATGTATTAATTCCTTCATTTTTTACAAAGCGTACAATTAAAACATACGTATAAGATACAAGTTTAAATGTACTACATAGTAAGTAATACTTCATGTTCCATTTTTGTTTTCTTCTGGATTTTCTATTAGCTCTTCTGGCTTTTCTTCATCGTCTGATTGTGTTTCTTCTGAAGCAGTAACAACCGGAAAATATAGCTTTGATTCCTCTATACCTTTGTCTGGATTTTCACTTACATGATAAGGTCCGATACCAGCAAATCCTAAAAATGCTTCGCATCCTATTTTCTTTACAATGCATACAAATATCTCGTATCTAGAAATTAACATTTAGCAGTTTTATGTTTAATTATAAGTCTTAAATCTTTCTTAATATTTACCCTGTTCTTTCTCTTGTATTTAATTCAAAGTCCGTAATATTCTTTCCTATAAGTTTTGCTTCTGGTGGTTTATCGGATTCGAAAATCCCAAAGTTAACTACTTCATCTTCAAATTCTTGCAAAACCATTCTCAGCTCGTTTTTTCTTGTATAGTCATATTTGAATACTACTATAGGTACTTTCGCGGTTTTATCTTCGTACTAAACATTATAATGTTTTATACATGCTCTACAATTTGTTTTAGAAATACTTATTTAATTTAGATATGTACTTACTGGATATGTACTATTAGTATATGTGGGAAAAATTGTACGAAAAGTAATTGCTTTATTTCGACAATTTGGTGGTGTCCATGCGATTGGGAAAATCTCATTTTCATTCGTTATGTAGGCAGGTCGATGTCGTATGGCATAACTAAAGAAGAAAGTTAATCAAATTTAGATTAAGACCAATCTTAGCTTTCGAATTAAAATGTCAAATATTTTATTATGAAACATGTTGATTTAAGAGGATAATTTTATTAAGCATTATGCAATCTAGGTACACACCATTCTTCGTTGAGAATTGTTTCTGCATTGGGTAATTTCGGTTCTCCAAATAAAAGATTTAATAAATATTGATGAATATCGGTTTCTGGTTTTGTTTCACAGAATTTTAATCGCATAAACATACATTTCCCATCTAGGAGCAGTTGTTTAGTATTTGGTGATAATACGTAATCAGACTGTGAAAATTGTTTAATTTAAAAATACTGCTGTCAAATAAATTTTGTCAGTGATATGTTGATATATTACTTCATTAAACATCGTGGATAGAATATCGTCATTGAGTCGTTTTCGTATTTCTTGTTCGACAGTGTAATTTTCTAGTAGTATTTCTTCAATTAATTCTACATACGGTGGACTTGATTTTTTATCTCGTTTATGACCTTCTTCATCTTTAAAAATCCATGGATAAAGTAAAAGACATGTTTCTTTATTCAGTGAAGTAGTCAGATGCAACATTTCAGCTTCATATCGTGCTACAGCTTCAGCTTCTGTATTAATATATATATATATATATATATATATATATATTAATAAATAAATATATTATATATAATATATTTATTAATTATATATAATATATATATTTATTATATAATAAATAATATATATATATATATATTAATAAATAAATATATTATATATAATATATTTATTAATTATATATAATATATATATTTATTATATAATAAATAATAAATAATATATATAAATATATATATATATATATATATATATATACACACACCAAAATTTTGAGTTATTGAAATTATTAAAAGTTAGAACTTTTATTATGATGTTACATTCATATTACCTAACAATGAATTTAAAAATAAAACGTGCGATTTAATACTGAAGCATAGTGCGATTCCATGGATATTAGACGTTTTAATTTAAAATAAATAAAAATATAATTCAGCTTGTAATACAAGATAATCATTATAGCATATCTGTATCTTTTTATCTATTATAGATCTTGTAAAACCTTTTTGAGCCTTTTTCGCTGCTTCTTTAGCTATTCTAGTTTCTTCGATAACTTTTAATCGTTTTATTTCTTCCGGACTTCTTTCCGATACATTTAAAGAAAACCTGCATGTATACGGTTCTTTAGTCAAATTGTATTTGAATAACATTAATTTTTAATAGCTATTTTTTAATTCAGAAGTATGTACACTACATACTCATGTTCCTCGCCATTTTGTACTCGTTGCAATTCCATTGTTAATACTTTTAATAATTGTGGGCATTGAGCACCAAACATGAGATTTACCATTCGACCATTCTAGCAGAAATTTATCGCATTTATTGCTAATTTAAAATTATACATTATTTAAAATTTTAATTATACATGAAACTTACGTGTATAAACATCCACGTTGGCTCACTTTTTCCTTGAAAACGCTCCAAATCCGTGATACAATCGCATTTTGCCTATTTAATTATTTTGCTTATTATTTAATAATAATTATCTATTTATGACTAATAATTATTTGCAATTAGAAATTACCGTCGCATAACTCAATGCATCTCCTCCAATTTCCATTTTAATTTTTTTAAGAGTGCTCACCATCCCTGTGCAAGGTCCGCTCCATTCTGAATATATATCGACCACTGATTTGAAAGATTGACTTTAAATACTTTTATTCTTATTCAGTCTAGTTAGCTAAATAGTTAATTTATACATTCCTATTAAACCCGGTTTCGTAAGAAGTTTCTCCCATTCATCGTTATTGGAAATTTCAGTTTGTAATGCCGCTGGTGTTGTTTTTTTAGCCATTTTTCGTACAGACTTTAAACCACCCTATAAAAAAATAAGGAACAGACTTTAAACCACCCTATAAAAAAATAAGGAAAAAAATAAGAAATTTCAGTTTGTAATGCCGCTGGTGTTGTTTTTTTAGC
>NIPQ01091333.1:3657-14748 GCA_002806875.1 Lepidotrigona ventralis hoosana | reverse complement strand
TTTTTTTTTTTTTTTTTTTTTTTTTTTTTAAATTTTTTTTTTTTTTTTTTTTTTTTTTTTTTTTTTAATAACACTTAATTTAAGTCACTATTCTGTTGATGTATCTCGGACAAAGTGCAGAGAGAAACTGTAGTAACAGTATATTTCGAAGTCAAAGGACCATTGCCTTCCGATTTACTGCGCGGGGACATCGGTGACATGAAGAACACGCAAACTCTACCGATTAAGTTTCTCGCTGCACAAATACACGCAGAGATAATTACAGGCCTAAGGATTCCACGGTAAGAATTTCGCTATGCATTGCTATTGGCATGAAATATTAATCTTGGCCTGAATTCTGCAATTATAACTACATGTATTGGTATTATGCTTCATAGGATAGTATGATTTATTGAGCTGCATGAATAGTTGCATGATAATCTTGCTACATAATAAAGCTTCTGTCAAAAGATATAAATTTAATCGTTGTACGTATTAAATCGATTATTATGGGACAGCAGGAAGGCTGTTTCTTTATCTTCTATTTGAATAATGAGACTGTGTATAATATATTAGTTTCGTAATGGAAATTCAGTTTTCTTTTCTTGTGACGCAATAATGTGATTATAATAATATTTCTATTTATTTTAATTAACGTATATCTTATTTAATAATAATCATTATAATAATTATAAAATTTATTTCATTTAAAAATCTATAAATATGTATTAGCTTTTTTCTTTCTTTCTCTTTCGTTCTTGATTTGTGCTTCGTCATGCAATTATACGTAATTTAAAATATTCGTGTCTGTTGGTTTTTACTATAATGATATAATTATGAAACGGCACGCAACATAGATATGCCAAGTGAATATTAAGAATATCTCGGAGTACAATAATTAACATCTTATGAATATACAAAAAGATATTCTTATTAATTTTTTGGAAATTGTAAGTATTCTTAATAGAATATAAGGTTTGAATTTGTATTATAATTTCATAATTAAAATTTTATTACGTTGTAGCAATTTAAATATGGTTCTGCATTTCTAGATGGCGTTGGTATCAAGTAATACAGCTTTATGAATACACTGCTCTTTTAAAGCAAGTGGAACATCATCGTTAATATTTAATTAACATTTTAGAACATAACAGTGGAATTAAAAATTATTTCGAACACATGATATGTGTATTTCATTTTGTAATGTACATTTCATTTCGTAATATAAATGTTTGGCAGCATATCTGACATTGTATTATAATACAAACACATACAGCGCTGCCAACATAACAACAAGTAAAATTATTTATGTTTTATATCAATATATATTTAATTTATTTACTAAAATAATCCTTTTAATCTTTTCAATATTTTTAACTTTATCTTTATAATTTATATCTTTTCCCATTTCCTAAAATTAAGAAAGATATTGTAAGAAATTTTGCTGTTTATAATTAATATAGGGTTATTTAGTTTTAGTTCAAATCAATTTTTCTAAGATTGATTAGTGAACAATCGTCTATTTAGGCACTTTGCCTACACATTTATTGTCAACAATACGGATAAAATTAAATCCGAACGTCGATTATGTTATCTATATATATTTCAAATACGAGTACTAGAATTCGTAATTTGCTTTTCTCTTCTTCTCCCCTCCTTTCCTACCATTTCCTTATCTGAATCAGCTGATTATTGTTTTCGTATTTCCAACGAAACAGACTGTTATCGGTAGTTATGATACGTGATACCTTTTAACGAACGATTTTGCGGAAGATAATCCTCGTCAGTGTGTCGAAATAAAGGACGGATTCGACGATCTCTCGCGATAAGGGACACCACCGTCGCTTGAATATTTCGAACAAAAAGATTGACGTTTCGCGGGCGGGGTGACATCACTATCGTTTTCTGGTTGTGTTGTGTCAGTCACTCGTAGAATGACGCAGTAGAAGGTCGTTTCAGAGATGGCGAGCTTCCCAGCATGAAATACAATTTTATGGCGAGGTAAATCAAAGATTCTGTTCTCTGTTTACTTAATCTAGGAATAAACGTAGATATTTATTCGTAGGATACAAAATTAATAGTAATAGTTGAAAGAGAAGCGATAGTTTTGTTATGAAAAAATGCCTTCTACCCCTTTGTTCGACGAAATGTTAGGGTCGCTGTTTTTAATGTTCGAAATGTTTCATTTATTTCCACCGAATCCAATATATTCGTATTATCGTAATGGAAATTATGAAAATTTTTGTTTTTACCGTCGTTTTGTTATCTGTGTTTGGTTTTTATTAATCGTCCCTGAGTATACACGACGAACAGCTGTAGCTGGATTGTGTAATATTTTTTAACAGGCAAAATAGATCTCCCACTACTTCCTGTTACTCATCTTTGTATTATCAGATATATACAGATATACACATTTCGTAAATTTCTTATAAAGATAATACTATATTGGAATTATTATTTATTTCGCCATTTTACTTGATTTTCACTTGCTATATGTTGTATTGTTATTAATAGAAATACATACGTATGTTGCATATATTTGATATTCATGCAAATAAATGAGGAATATATTATGTGTATGAATTCGTAATCCATACTTTTTGTTGTATTAACACATTGTAATGAATTTTGTTAACTTCAAATTTTTAATCAGAAGTTTTAATAACATAAAATATCGAGTTCATTGAAATTATAGTTCATTTATATCATTATATTTGAGAAAGTTATTAACAATTGTTTGATCATTATATTTTTACAATAATAAATACGATATAACATTCTCAATATATATTATATACATATAATTTTGTATACATAATTTTGTTATTGAATTATTAAACATTATAAATGATTATGTAACTATTGTTCAACATATTAACACGTAATTAACATTATGTGTATTCATTTTTAGGTAAAAATATTTTGTTTGGAAAGAAAAAATGTCTGCAGACTCTCCAAGGCGTGGTGTGCATAAAGGAGTTCAAGTTGTATCACCTCAGCCAATAATTGATCGTTCAATTATAGATAGTGTTGCAGGAATAATTAACGATATTGTTCCACAGGTTAGTATATTAAAATATTCTTTTGGTAATTTTTTATTAGGATATATATTATGTTGTTTAAATATAGGCTTATGCTGGCACACCAAATTCTGAGAATAAAGAATCTATATCATGGGCACGGTTTGAGTATGCAGACATTAATGACCCTGCCCTGTATCCAGATTACAATGAAGGCTCTAATACACCACCTTTATTATTGGTGCTTGGTTATACAACTGGAGTTCAGGTTTGATCTTACTGTTTACTTGTTCTTTTTTTTTTTTGGTTCTTAAGTAGTTACATTACTTATGCATTAAAAGATTTTTGAGTTGAGATAATTTTGCAATGTTTTTCGTGTTTCATACATATAACTTAGGCAGTATTAAAATTATGCAAATATGTTTGAATTGAAATATAATTTAATTTAAGTGTATATATTAGATATTGAGTGTGGAGGATCTTTATAGATTTATCAAGTTTCTAATTATAGAACATTGTTCTTATAGTAGCTTTAAAACTGTATCTGTGTTTATGAATGACTTGAATCTTATTTTATCTAGGAGGCATAATATGTAAACAAGCACATTCATTATCAAAATAACAAGGTACATGTAGTTTGCAGAGATAATAATATGATATTTGAAGTTTGTTCATATAAAAGAATTTATATATTTAAGTTAAGCATCTATGCTTCAAATATTTTGTTTAGAAATCTCATATAATTACCATAGAGTACAATGTTGCATCTTATGTTGTAATGTTGCATTAAAAGTCATATTGTAAAATGAAAGTAATAAATTTCATTTTATATAGGTATGGTTGATAGCTNTTTCATTTACATGAAAGTAATTTCATTTTATATAGGTATGGTTGATAGCTGCTACAGGGGAAGCTACTGAAGTATTATCATGGCGACAAGGAATAGTTCGTACTCTGAGAATTTTACCAAATCCAAAGACTGATGATGAACATGCTGATTTGTTTGAGCTGAAACGGCCAATGGTAGCAATATGTGATTCAGCTGGACCTGGACCACAATTTTGCAACATTAGTTTCATTTCGCTAAAAACTGGGGAACAAGCTAAAAGCATAAAATTTAAAAATCCTGTTTGTGACATTTTGGCAAATAAACGATCCATAGTAGTGACATTTTTAGAAAAAATCGCCGTGTTCGATGCTCGAACATTGGAAGACGTATTAACAGTTACAACATGTTATGCCAGTCCCGGTCCAAATCCAAATCCTGTTGCTTTAGGCACAAGATGGCTTGCTTATAGGTAAAAAACTTTAAAACTATAAGATTTTAACAATTATTTAAAATAGATTTTTCTAATGTTCTTCATCTTTACGATAAAAAATATTTTTAGTGAAAAGAAATTATTACCAGCAAAAAGAAGCAGTGGTGGTTGCGAAGGTGAAGGAGTACAAAGTTATACAGCAACTGTTCTCTACGCGGCGAAATCTTTAGGAAAAGGATTGCGTGGTTTGGGAGAAACCGTCGCATCCAGTTTAACTGGCAATTCAGTATCACCAGTAGTCATTAATAATACAGGCAGTGATGTAACTCAACCAGGAGTTATTACGATATTAGATCTGCAAGCAGCAAAAGAGGAGAAAGAATTAGATGATGCGAACATAGAGACTGTCATTGCTCATTTTACTGCCCATAGTGATGCAATCGTTGCCATGACTTTTGATTTAAGCGGTGCGTTGCTAATGACCGCTGACAGAAGGGGGCATGATTTTCATGTATTTAGAATTCAGCCACATCCAGGTGGTCCCACTTTGGCAGCAGTACATCATTTGTATATTTTACATCGTGGAGATACTACTGCGAAAGTGCAGGTATTACGTGTACTTTTAAAATTTTTTAACTAGGATTTAATGTCTATACTTGTAAAAATTTATGCATCTCACGAATTTATATTTTATCACAATAGGATATGGTCTTTTCGAGCGATACTCGTTGGGCCGCAATTTCAACTGTACGGGGCACTACTCATGTTTTCCCCGTTGCACCATACGGTGGTCCGGTAGGAATACGAACTCATTCCACACCTCATGTTGTAAATAGACTATCGAGATTTCATAGAAGTGCAGGTTTAATGGATGACGGCGCCAGATCTCATTCTCCTGTATCTCATACAGAGTTGCCTTTATCAGTATATCCATATTCTAATCCAAGACTTCCTCCATATCCTCATCCGACTGTACTACATCCTTTGACACAGATACGACAACCATCTTCGTTGAATCACATAAACAGTCAAACTCAACAGAGGTAATTATCAGTTAGGCAAAAATAACAAATAAATAAATTGTAGCGTTTGTAAGTTTAATTATTTCTTACGTTATATAGTAGACCACAACAACGACAACGATTGCACTCAGATGATAGTGGAACATTACCATTAAAAATATGTGCTTGCTTTGCACCTCCAAGAGCTTGGATGTATGCACAAAGAGAATCGACTGTAAAAGTTATGAAAAGAGCAATCGATTCTTTGTTCATCATGGCATGTCATGGAAATATGATACAATATGATTTAGATCCCAAGCCAGCCGCAGGTGAATGAAATAGTAATTTAAATTAAAAATGTTACTAATAGTCGATATATATTACTAGTAGCAGTAATAATAATTCTTTATTGGTTCCTTGTTGGATACAAATAATATTATTGTTCCACTTCTTCATCTGTTTTCCTCTTCAAAATATTAAATATCATCAAATACTATTATTTAATGATACATTTAGGTATACCAAAGGAAAAAGTATGTGACGATACGATGATAGAATTAGAAGTTGAAGCCAAAGGTCAATGGCCTCTTCTAAGATCTCCGAATTCAATGGAAATTGTGCCACCTCTGCCAACATCTAGTTCTTTGCTAAGTGTCAATAGTGTGCCGAAAGACATTCAAGATAATGACTTAGCAGAGGATCGTTGGCTAAGCCAAGTAGAAATTGTAACACATGCTGGACCACATAGACGACTTTGGATGGGACCTCAGTTTGTGTTTAAAACCTATAACGCAACCAGCGGGTTAGTTTTTCAAAGATATGTAACACGTAATATTATTTTTAACATTGTAACATTATTACAATGAAATTTTACCAATGTAGGGCGCCTGTAAACCTTGTTGAAGCGGAGGCTGTTGAAATCGGAGTGACTGGTGGATCTCGTCCTGCGAGATCAAATCCGGTCAATATGCCACATGCTGCATCCAGATCATTGGTACCTGTGGTCATCGATGGATCGGGAAGTAAGTTTACAAAGAGAAATATCATTTGTAGCATATGTATGATTTACATAATTGGAATTAAATGCGCGTTCAATGTATTTCTACTCCACATTAAAGTAAAGTGGATTTCTTTCATTATTTAGGTAGTTATGAGCAATCACCAAGATTTATGGAGGCGTATGGTGACCCATTAGATAGTGAAAACGCTACTGGAGGTGAAAACCAATTGAGAGAGGATCTGGCCGAAGCTATGCTGGAGACGTCGATTGCACCACACCGTGCTCCTGGTAAGTAATCATAGAACGTGTGGTGCTTTGCTTTGAAGTAGATAAGTTGAAGTATAAATCCCGATATATATCCCATTTGTCGATATCTCGTAAAATTTATACACGTCGTGAGTAATGAGCAAGAATAACGAAAGCATTTTGTATGATTTGGATTATTGAAAACTTGCATTTTCGAGTGCCTGAAACACGTGATTTCCATACATTTTCAAATTTGCGGTTTTGACAGTCATGAAGATTTTCTTGCTAATTGTAAATGCAACAAAGTTAATCGCAACGCGGTCCAATTGTTTCTATCTTTCTCGACGATCCATCACAGAATTGTGCAATTATATATTCACTACATGGGAACAATTGCAAATTGCAAAATTTTTAAATCACCTCCCATCTTATTCTAGAAGTTTGCATTAATTCGAGTTTGTGAAAGTATATCTAACAAATTTTTGCAAACACACTACTTTTAAATATAGATAACTCGTGCTTTCTGCATTTGGTGACGGGTGATTGTTAGGTATAAGTTTGTGTGGATACAGAACTGGCCAGAGGCAGGTATCTCCGTTCCCCCCTCCCCTTTATTGATATTACATCTAATCACTAACAACGATATATTTTATCAACGTCTACCCTTTAAGTTGAGGTAAACAGTTGAAAGGCTGCGAGCAGTCTACTAACCCCTGTAAGAATCTTTTCCTTTCTCAACGTCCAATGAATATATATATATATATATATATATATATATATATAAAAAGAGAAGATATATATATGAAACCAACCGCCCCCAATTGTTCTCTTTACAACATACTGTTCAATCTTGACACGTATAATGTGACGTGAAGTGTTTTTGTGGTGTGCAGTGTGACGACTCGAATCGATTATATATATATATAATATATATATTATATTATATTATATTATATTATATTATATATTATATATATATATCAGCTTTACATTAAAAAGTCACGATTAATTATTCCTTTATTTTCTCTTTTTCTCTCTTTATCCCTCACGTACTCCGTTATCGTAACTCTGTACTCCCTCATGATGCAACATTTGAATTAGTATTTTCTTTTTACTTTCTCCATTGTCGAGCTGTATCGAGAACAATAACATGTCATGCCTCAGGCGATAAAATAAATATCTCATTAAAGACGAAAAAACAGAGAATTAAACAAGGGAGATATTGTGACTCGATATTGATACCTGCCAACGGCTTTTTCTGTTACTAGGGAGGCGATCGGTATTTGAGAGGGTGGGTCAACCGGTAACTAAAGTCGTCAACCCTCTGGGCACCGTGATTACTGTGTCGGCCGATGAGGAGGACATTAACTCCAGTCAGGAGTTCGATTTCGCCGAGGAGAACTACATGCCGGAACCACCTAGAAGCGTGTGCGCCGAAGAGGGTCCGGCTTCTCTCGGTGAACTCGAGCCAGAGAGCCAAACGCTGCGTGATCTCACGGAAATTTGCGCGGAAATGCGCTCAGCTAGCGAGCCAGCGATCGATAGCGTGCCGGACGAAAATATCTGCGAGGTGAAGGAGAGGAAATCGCTGTGCGTCGAGATCGCATCGATCACGAACCCTGGCAACTCGACCATCGATTTTGAAAAGGAGGAAGCATTCCGCGATGTGCCGACCAGCTTGAGCCTGTGCGTGGAACAGGGTGAGATACCCAGCAGCCCTATGACCCAGGCGAAGGAAGCTGCCTGGTGCAAAAAATTTGATAAGAGGGAAGACAAAGTGACACAGGAGAGGGATGTATCCGAGGAGGCAGAGTATGTAGTCAACTGCGACGAGGATAGCATCGTATTAATGGAAAATAAGGCAGCTCACGGACGAAAAAGTACGTCGGTACATTGTAGAACTGACAATAAAAAAGCTTGCGAGCTTGAAAGGGCCCCGAAGAAATCAGGGAAGAACGGCTCCTCCGCGTGCTCCAGTAAACGAGCCGAGAGTAAAACTCCTGCTAAGAAGTACATTTTGAAAGAACACGAGGACAGTGTCGTCATCGAGGACACTACTTGTTGCGACGATTCTAAATATGATTGTGGGAAGAAGAAAGGTTGCGAAAGAAACGTGGCCGGAGATGCAAAGAATAAGAATACTGAAACGAGAAGCGGAGAATCTTCTTCGAAAGAAACTGGAAGGGGTAAAAGCAGAACAAAGTTCTCCACTGTTCAGGATTGCAAAGAGATGAGAGCTGAACTTTTCACGGAAGGTAAATGCTCAACGAAGCAGACAGAGCCGATCGTAGAAATGGACACACTAATCGAAGAAACTGAGAAGAAAGAAGATATCAAATCGATAATCAGCGTCGATGTATTAACTAAAGAGACAGATAAATACAAATCGCCACCGTCAGACTCGACCGACGATTTCAGTTCCAGCGAGTATCACATCATTGATGCACCTTGCTGCAGCAAAGATGGCACATCGATCCAGTCTGATGAAGACATCGAGCATATCCAAAGCTCTGAAATCACTCAATTACAGCAGTCTGAGTGCATCGACAGCGATAAATGCACGGACGTGATAAGTTGCGCAGGTTCGTCGCCGATTTTGCAGAGGAAGAACAGCAAAAACACAATATCTGACGACGACATTGAATATATAAATACCTCTGAACTAGTAGAGACACCTGACAAAATTTCCAGAGAAGACTCGAAGTTTGAAACGAACGAGCCGGCTAAAAGCAAACGAACGTTCTCTGACGACGATATGGAACACATCCAGCATTCAGACATCTACGATACTCCATCTGAAAGAACTAAAGAAGTGCATGACAGAAGCACGAAGAGATCGCAGGATATTTCAGCGGAGCAAACGTCGAAATCAAAGAACGCGAAGAAAACGAAAGACATCGTGGTTATCGAGGGCGACACGTCGGCCGCTGACGTGACTGTGATCTTTAAACCAGCCGATACTTGGAAGGGTAAGAGTATAGAGAGAAAAGAGGAACCAGAAGAATTTACGAGAGATATACCGTCTACTGAGAATCCTAGTCCACTAAGGAAAGCTAAGATTCGTTTTGCTAAAATATCTCCTGCGAATGTTGCGCCCAAACGACCGCAAGCAGATATTGAGATAATTGACATCGACGCGATGCAGAAGGCCGAGATGGAAGTACTGGCCGACGCCGCGTCCATTTCAGAATGCAAAGTTCTTGCCAGCGCTGAAGTCTGTGGCACTCGCACGAAAAAGTCTCGGAAGAGCAAGAAAACCAACAACGAGAACAACGTGCAAAGCTGCGAAACTTCGACCGAGCCTGCACAATCTGCCGAAGAATCTTCAAGGGAGTCGATCCCTCAGGAGCCGGCAGCTGAGTTTTCTTGGAGCGCCGTGGTGAAGAAGAAGAGTAGTTCTCCCGTGGCTGCAGAAGCTCGAAAAGAGGACGATAAAGTCGAGAGTTACAAGTCGAAACGGTCGTTCGAGCCTTCGGTCGAGGGTACTTCATCGTGCACGCCTATCTTGGAGAAAATAGAATCCTTGAAGAAGAAGATACACGAGTCTTCGTTGAGGAAGAGCGTGGACAAGAAGAGTTCGAGTTCTCAGGTGATAGATAAGCTGCGAGAGGCTGTTTTAGAATTATACCCTGAAGAGTCTTCCGTTCAGACAACAGAACTTTCTTGGAGTTCCATCGTCAAGAAGAAGAGCACCTGTTGTTCTGTCGAGGCTGAGACGAGAAAGGAACCTGACCTCGACCCGATAGTAGAGGAAATGATTAATGACGAAAGGAAAGCTTACCGAAAATCCTCGATTCGCTCGTCGATGGTGGATCAATTGAAGGAAGCTGTCACAGAAACAACTATGGAAGAATCATCTGTTCAGGCAACAGAAGGATCTTGGAGTTCCGTTGTTAAGAAAAGGCCTGCCCTTTCTGCGGCAAGCGAGTCGATCACGCGGAAGGAAACTGTCGAGCGGAAAACACACAGAAAGCTGGATCTACCGACCGATTCTACGACCTATGGTTACGAGACTACGAGTTCGTCCGCGGATAAAAGCACGCCGTCCGAGAAATCTTTGAAGTTGGAAATTGTAAGCGAGATGGACGAGAAAATTTCGATCGATTCGAAGACCTGGAACGTTGATGGGCCGCAGACAGCGCTGGCGGACTCAACGTTTACGAAAGAAGATTCCTCGGAGCTGGAGCGAGACACCGAGCCCGAGAAGAAGAGCGACTCGGAGCAGGAGATTGTGCCGGAACGTTCGAGCTCTTCGGACGAGTTGAACGCGAACGTGGTGTTCACGAACGCCGAGGGAGAATATTCTGGTCGCGAGACGACTGAGAAGAGTGCGACGAATGGCTCGAACTCCTCGGTCTGCGCCACGTCGAAAAAAGGCACCAGGTCGAAGAAAAAAAAACGCAGATGAGTAGAGGACTGCATGGATGTACCTAGGG
Source organism: Lepidotrigona ventralis hoosana (assembly GCA_002806875.1). Classification (NCBI taxonomy): domain Eukaryota; kingdom Metazoa; phylum Arthropoda; class Insecta; order Hymenoptera; family Apidae; genus Lepidotrigona; species Lepidotrigona ventralis. Next base: position 3,807 of record NIPQ01091333.1, on the reverse strand, counting down.
CCAGCCTTGCCCTTTACATACTCCTGATGCAAGTAACCGGGGTCGATTAGCAGGAGTATAAGCCGGGAAACAACGTGTGTTCTCGACCTCTATTCTAATCAAAAGCATGATTTATTGGGGGGGGGGGAGGAAAGTTATCCTAGGAAATAT
>NIPQ01091331.1:0-26407 GCA_002806875.1 Lepidotrigona ventralis hoosana | reverse complement strand
AGTCGATTCACTTGAAACAGAGCAGAGTGAAAATAAAAGTAATTCGTTAAATGTTGAGCATTTAATTTCAGTATCTGAGAATAATAAAGAAGAAACTAATAAAGGTGATGAAAATGTGTCGAAAATACCACGACAAGTCGATTCACTTGAAACAGAGGAGAATAAAAATAAAAGTAACTCGTTGGAGCATTTAATTTCAGCATCTGAGAATGATACAAAGGATACAGAACATGATAGTACAAACGTTAAATCAATTGATGCATCAAGATCGAAATTATCTGAATCAAATATTGACATAAACGTATCTCCTATTAAAGCAGAAAATATTTCGAATAAGACACAAGTTGAATCACAAAATACAATAACAGTTAGTTCAACAGACTCGGACACAGATGACTTTTTAGAAATAGAAGATGTACCGTTACCAAACATAGCTACCGCTACCAATAAATATGTTTCGCAAAATATTCAAATAACTTTTAAATCCGATGAAAAAGTAGAGGATGATATGTTTGCTGATGTATTTGAAACGCACGATAGTGAATTAAAGGCAGATTCTGTACCATCGTCGAAAATATTTTATGATCAAGAAATGTCAGAAAGCAAACAAACTTCCAAAGAAACAGTAGCAGATTCAGTAAACGATCAAGTTAAGGATAACAAATTATTCAATTTAAGAGAGACTAATGATATCACTGTGCCATCTATCGATGTCGATACTTTAAATACGAATGTACCATTAAAAGAAAGTCAAATGAGAAGTGAAACTAACGTCGAAAATATGACTCTTTCTCTCAAAGATACTATAGAAGCTGCAAATATCAAAGATAATACAAGTATTAATGAAGTGACTAATCATACGAAAAGAATAAGTCCTATACCTATGAACGAAGACGAATTACTATCGTTACAAGTAAGTACTTCAAAAGATGAAATATTTGAATTTTGAAATATTCTTGGAATGTTTTGCATTTTAGTATAATTGTAGGCAGAATTAGAGGAGAAGCAAACGGAATTAATGGCAAATATTGGTAAATTAGAAAGACAAGGTATCAATATTTCTGACAAAATACGAATCGAAGCTCAGGTAAATCACGATGTAAATTTAATAAATTGTTAATTGTTATCTCTTCATTATAACATTAACAATATTACTCATTTATAGGAATTGTTACAATTATTTGGAATACCGTATGTTATAGCACCTATGGAAGCAGAAGCGCAATGCGCATACTTAGAACAAATTCATCTTGTTGACGGTACGATTACAGATGATTCAGATATTTGGTTGTTTGGTGGACAATGCGTTTATAAAAATTTTTTTGATAACGATAAAAAGGTTCTTGAATTTCGTTCCTGTGATATACAACATTATTTTAGTAAGCCTATTGTATTTTTAATAAAAGAGAAACGTAACCGTGTAACACATTGTAAAATAATATTTATCCGTTTCAGAATTAACGAGAAACGAAATGATACGGCTTGCCCTCTTGGTCGGTAGCGATTATACAACAGGTTTACCTGGCATTGGTCCTGTTACTGCTTTAGAAATATTAGCAGCATTCCCTTCAGAAAATGAAAATTTGTTGCAAGGTTTAACGAATTTTTGTTCTTGGATTGAAAATGGTAAAACCGCTGGTCCTGGAAGAACAAGTTTGCGAAATAAGTTACAAAATTTAAAAATTGAAAAAGGTACATATGCGATTACTCCTATCGTTACATACAGTTTACAAGATATATTGTTGTTATAGGCTTTCCGAGTCAAGCTGTCGTTCAAGCATATCTTTCGCCTAAAGTGGACGAATCAAAGGAGACTTTCTCTTGGGGTACACCTAATATTATACTTTTAGCTGATTATGCAAAACGGAAATTTGGTTGGGACAAAAATAAATATGATAAAATTATAGCACCAGTATTGAAAAGATTAGAAGAAAAACAAATCCAAACTAAAATAAATGCGTATTTTAAATTACAAACAGTTCCGAAATCAATTGAAATGAATTTAAGTAAACGAGTTCAGAAGGCTGTGCAAAGATTAACGAAAAACAATGAAAATGAGGAAGACAGTACAAATGTAGAAAATATACAACAACCAGTAATTAAGAAAAAGAAATCTTCGAATGAAAGCCAAAAGAAAAGAAGAAAATTGAAAAATGATGGCTCTGTAATTGATTGCACTAAACCTAAAGTTTTTATTCGTAACGAGAAAAATGTCGATGAATATATACCACAAAGAGAAAGTGATAAAGCAAACGCCTTGAAAAATAAATTGCATGCAATCGAAGTAATTCGAAAATCAAAACAAGGATTATATAAAACGAAAAAAATAAAGCGTTATGTAAGAAAAGTGAAGAAAGAAGCTGAACTTTCAGAAAGTGACAGTAATAGTTCATAATATTATTTAATGTAATTTAAAATAAATTAATGAAATAATTAGATTGATGTAAATAAATGATTTAGAGTATTATTTCTATTAAAAATTAAGTGAACTTATACATTTTCTTAAATAAATTATTACTTTACATGTTATGTTCTTTCTTTGAAAGTACTTCTCTTTAAAGTTTTTTCTTTTAAAGTATGAAAATTAACTTTACTATTAGTATCTGTAATAAAATTAATCTACTTTTTATATAACATATATTTTATACCTGTGTTTCTTCAGAATCTTAGGAAGATCAATTAAAAATTATTTTCGATATATGTATTTAAAATTTTAGCGTTATATCTATATTACTTTTAAAGATATTATATAACAGCAAGATAGTTGGAAAGAATATTTTTTTATAATCATATCGTAAGTTTTCCCGATTATTTCTACACTATTTGTGCACGCACGTCGCACAATCAATCACAATATTTTATATGTCAACGATGCGTCTCAATTAATCACTTAAAAACCAGCAGTTCTTCCTTCTCTGCGAAAATCAGAACTAGCAAATATTTGACCGTTTTGTTTAGAAATAGCTGTAATTGCACTACCAATTCCTGAGTAAGTTGTAACATTGTGTCCGATGCTCGATAAATAATCCAATATGTTTGAAGAAAATCCTTCCTCATTTTGAACAATCATTGGTAATAGCTGTAGTTTCAAACACGTATTATTAGTAATTGAGAATATAAAATATTGAACAACGTATGGACATTTAACTGTACCTGATGGTGAATTCTAAATGTATCAATAGCTTGGTTTACATTATATCCCGACCAAAGATTTAATATCATTGCTATTGCAACCGCACTAGTGATTTTAGTTCCACCTGCAGCACCAATTACTAAACGAACATCTCCATTTTTATCTACCTTTATAAATAAAAAAAAAAAAAAAATACTTCCATTGTAAACTATCATACACATATAATTTAATAACACATCATCCCTTAACTTATAAAGTATACTTACAACAATGGTTGGACTCATAGAACTCATAGGTCTTTTTCCAGGCCGAATAAAATTTGCTGGTGAAGGTGGTACATCGAATCCATTAGTTATATTTGGAGAACTAAAATCATCCATTTCATCATTGAAAATTATCCCAGTCCAGTTTGAACGTATCATCGCACCAAAGCTGTTAAATTAATAATAGAATTGAAAAATATTCCTTTTACACTCTTCGTGCATACGTGATTTTGAAAATTATGTTTGAAAATAAAAATCTTACACGATTAACATACACTTGATTTATTGTAGATGTGACTGATACGGCCGATCCATCTGGAGCCAAGACAGAAACGTGAGATGTCCCTGAATCTTCCGGTATAGTCATATTAACGCCGTAATATTTCGGATTGTTGCTTGTTTCATTAATTTTAATTTTACTTTGAATCATCTTGGCGTAGTCGATGGACGTTAAATTACTGAGCAAGGAAGCTGAAAAGATTTTATCGTTTGTCATAATTAAACACGACAAGAAAAATGTTTTTTTTTTTTAACAAATAAAACCTCAAATAAAATTAAAAGATCATTGGCTACGCTTGCTTTGACAAATAAAATGTCATAGATACAATTATAAATAATAAATAATCATACAATTAATATGGTATAATAAATATTACACCACTGATATAAAACTCTTAAATCAATTTCTATTTCCGCTTATCGCATACTCGTACTCTTATCTAAGGCATCTTAAAACAAAGTACAAATGATACATCATAAAATACTTCTTATTGCGTATTGTATCGATTATACGTTGTAATATAAATTGCTGACTCACTGATATTAACAAAATCAGGATCAGCCAATTCGGTTCTTCTAGCGTAAGCCCATTTAAAAGTCTCGATAACAGTTTGCCACATAATTTTATCGTCAGGCTTAAGAACCATGCCGTCGAGGACGTTCATAATAAAAGTTAGGATCGCTCCTGAACCCGGTGGTGGTGCAGTGTAAATCGTCAAGTCCCCAATCGTTGTTTTGATCGGTTCCATCCATTTTACTCTGTAACAAGTATATCATTTGCACAATCCTTGTCAGTTCTTTATTAAATGCACATATCAAAGGTGCGAACGAACGTGTAATTTTGAAAATCCTCCTTTTTGATGATACCCTTAAAAGCTCTGATTTCTTCCACTAGAATATCAGCTATGCTTCCATTGTAAAATATGTCAGGTCCATTTTTTGCAATTAACTTTAATGTTTCTGCCAAACGCGGCCTCTTTATTCTGTCGCCAATCTAAACGAAACATTTCAACATTGAAGAAGGAAAACAAATGTGCGACAAATGAGGACACATTTACCTTCCAGGTTGAATTGGTCTTAGGATTTATGAGGATTTCCGCCAATGATCTTTCCGCTTTTATCGATGACTCTTTACTGACCAGATATGAGGCCAAATATTTATTTACACGAGATCCAGTGACGCATAAGGAAATAGTAGGCTCAAATAATTCAGACCAATTCAATTTCCCGTATTTTTTATGAGCTTCCCAATATCCAAGAAGTTCGCCCGGTACAGCAACTGCTAAGCCACCTTTTTTGGATCGTACGTATATCAAGTTAATATATCTACACTGTATGTTTGCAAGTGTATATATAATAATGTTAATAATAAGAATAATAAAAGGATCTGACAGCCCACCAAACATCGCTAAATTAGGATCGCCTTGAAACATATTTTCCCGCGCGTCAGATGGAGCAACTTCCCGTGCATTCAAATAATCGGCGGTTTTGGTAGTCGCATCCCAAATGGTCATTAAAAATCCACCACCCAGTCCCATGCTTCGGTTCAAAGAAAAATGCAACGTAAAATAAACATACGGCACAAGGGTTCGGAGAGTAAGGATAATAATATATGTGTGTTTATCTAAATTTAATTTACCTGTGTAAAGATGCAACTCCCTCGCATAAAAGCGAAGCTATAGCCGCATCGACAGCCGAACCACCTTTCCTCAACACATCGGCACCTATCTGAGCGCATTCTTGTCCATTCGTGGATACTGCACCCTTGCAAACAGAAAGCATTTCGAATTATTGTCGTGTTTCGACAGTAAATCCAGTTTAACGACAATCAAAAAGGGAGATATTGGCAGAAGTAATCAAGTTGAACAAATCAACTTTCATCATACTTTACCTTTGCATACACTCCGTAGTACGAGCGTCTACTTTCCGATTTCTCATTTTCTGAATCAGGAACGAGCAAAACGATTATTATCGTTAGAATCACAGCTAGAATTATAACGATGCTCACCCCAAATACTAGAACCTTCTTTTTGTTTAGTCTGCATGAAAAGGAATTGCCGTGTTAATCTCCGAAAATAATTCGAAGTGAAAATATTTCGATGATAACATTCTTTTGATGATTCTAATGATTTTGTACCTGAACCTCAATGATAGAAACCGATCGCGTTTTGTCTTTTTATTTAACGAGCGAAAGAAAGACGCACGATACTTCGATCTCTTCGATCCAATGAATAAAGCGAAATTGAATCGTTTACGAGTCAAAGTAATTAAAACTTTCGTTTTTTAATTTTCCTTTTGGTTTTAATGTCAAAGCAGTTGTTCGATGTTAAACATTTTCTGCGTAAAATAAATTTCCTCACTAGTCAGACTTAAACGCGTCTAATTTATTTAACGTGACGTAATTTCAAGGATACTATATGCTATCTTATGCATTAGGTAAAAATTATTTGCTCGTAATATTTAAGTTTGAATTTTAAAAGGGAATTTAAAAAAACAACTTTTTTATTCTTTTTTTGGAGTTAAACAATTTGACGAATGAATAATTAATATAGCTAACGTAATGTCTATATACTTCTATATCTATATTTATATACCTACATCTGATTGCACATATTTCATACTCAATTCTAAGAATAATATTAACAACGAAATTCCCAGTTTCTTAATTTCAAGTTCTTTTAATATCAACAGTGAAATTTTTAAGTTCTTAACTTTAAGTTCTTCTTTCTTATATCGAATTTTTCCAGACTATTAATTATTTCGTGCTATGCGCTCTATGATGAAATAACAATATAATAATATGTTAAAAAATAATATAATAAACAGTAAAAATAATGACAAAAATATCAAATGTTAAAAAATATTTTCAACACTTACAGCACGGAAGATCAGCATTATTTAACTTTATCTAATCTAATTTTAACTTTATCTATTCAAATTATTGAATGCGCTATCAATGAGCACGTTCAAACAATGTGAAAGGATACTACGGTACAATCATACAGGTACTACTATAGATCATTGAAGTGATGATAATGATGATATACGCAAGGTATGATACACAGTTCACACGTTATTTGTCTTTTTTATGCATATTTGTTTCTTCATAGTCATAGTATATAATAGTTAATTTAACACGTTTAATTAGAGATTTGTACAATTACACTTGCTTGTACGCAACATGTGTATTACTCTCCAAAGATTTTAATGAACAATGTTAAAAAATACTTTATCACTGCAATTATCATTCCAAGATTTAAGCAAAATATTAGCACGATATATAGCTTCGATATGAAATGTAAACATTCAACACTTAAACTTTTTGTTTAATATAACATCTCTAAGATTCATTACATACATTACGACTTAATTTTGATATGAAAACGACAGACACGTAAAGAACACCACTGTGTAATCATTTGAAATAAACATTTGAATTGAGCAACACTTTAGAATGATTTTTAAATTCATCAAAATTCTATTAAGTTACACCATCATCAACATTCATCGCACGTAACATATCGAAATCGAGAACAACGTTGAAGTTTCGTCACTGATTTACACATAAAAAGTCAATGAAAATTTGAGTAAAAAGTGATCTTATTGGGGAGAAATCGTTAGTTGGGGATGATAGGGATGAAAGTGTACTGAATAAACAAATTTTTACCAACCCGATCATGTTGCGTGAATAAACACGATACAAGAGATCTCTCAACCTTGACTAAACGTTTCACCAGGCCGATCGACGCCTTTTATACTAGCTACAATACAGATTCTATTTATTCATCCCCACTACTATATGCTATACATTCACAGTATCAAATGCTTCTAATTTCTCCATTTATTTTCAAAATAATATCATATCGTTTTTACCTACCAATTTTGTAAAAGCCGCCAGTTTTGTATCCCCTATTCATAATGCGCCAAAAAAACAGGACGTTCCACTAGTGTTATAAATCTCTGTTAAATCTTCACTTCATTTACAACCTGTAAAACGCTCATGCTACTTTTAAAAAATTTCATTTATTTAACGTTTTCTCGATATTCTTTTTTATTTATTTTTCAATTATCGTTTTCTAGAGTGCGAGTTTTTGCAAGAATGCAATTCGTTACATCTTACGCACGATATTCATACATTTTTCTTCTAATGAATTTCATCGATTTCAAAACAATCTAGAATTGATATCTTGACATTTTTAAAATGTGATAATTTTTATAAATCGCTTATTCTTCCTAGTGAAAGAAATAACATCGTAATTTTATATGATAAGTCGGTAATTTTCATATTGACAGTATCGTTCTCCCCCTCTCTTCCTCTTCCCTTCACTGAAAAAGTAACTTCTTTATTTTTTGCAAAATCGAACAGTAACAATTATGTGTTGCGTTACATTACGGAAATGCTCTCGGCATAGACAGAAACGCGAATTCCGACATATATTACCCTCTATCGGTAAGAAATGGAATCAAACGTCTGAATGAGTAGCGATCATTTCGAAAAACGGCGAAGTCATTTCGTGAGCAAAAGTAAGTGAAGTATACATTTAGCAAATTCGAGAAAGATGACAGCAAGGTACGATAGAGCTATTACGGTGTTTTCACCAGATGGCCATTTACTACAAGTGGAATATGCGCAAGAAGCTGTGAGAAAAGGTTCTTCTGCGGTAAGACGATCTGTTTCATCTAACCTCTTTTGTGTTAAACAACTTTCTGTATTATCACTCTTTGTATAAAATTTTGTATAATAATATTCAAAAATGTTTAAACGTATATATATTGTTGTAGGTGTTTACGTTTTGTATTGTTTTTGAACGAAGAATATTCTAACAAATTAATTTGTTTTAGGTTGGCGTTCGTGGTAACGATGTGGTCGTTTTAGGCGTTGAGAAGAAATCCATTGCAAAACTTCAAGAAGAACGAACAGTTCGTAAAATATGTCTCTTAGATGAACATGTTGTAATGGCGTTTGCAGGTTTGCTTATACATGACTTTTTTAAATGTGGTATAAAAACATGTTATAGTCTAATATGTCTTGTCTTCTTTCCTAAGGCTTGACAGCAGATGCAAGGGTACTAATTAATCGAGCACAAGTTGAATGTCAAAGTCACAGATTAACCGTGGAAGATCCAGTTACATTGGAATATATAACTAGGTATATTGCAGGTAAGTAAACATATCTTGTTTATTTTTCAAATATGTGTACTCACAATATAAATGTGATGATTGCTCCTTTAGGTTTGAAACAAAAATATACACAGAGTAATGGTAGAAGACCCTTTGGAATATCATGCCTTTTAGCTGGATTCGATTATGATGGCATTCCACATTTATATCAAACAGAACCTTCGGGCATTTATTATGAGTGGAAGGTACATATTTTATATTGAAACATTTTGTTGCAAGTAAGGAAAGTAAGGAAAGAAAGTGTATTTGTTGTCTTTTTAAAGGCCAACGCAACAGGTCGAAATGCTAAAACAGTTCATGAATTCTTACAAAAATATTACACACCGGAAGAAGTAGCAACTGAGAAAGGAACGATAAAATTGGCTATTAGAGCTTTATTAGAAGTTGTACAGTCAGGGAGAAAAAATTTAGAAATCGCAGTAATGCGACGCGGTCAACCTCTACAGGTATATAAATTTCAAAGTATTTTTATATTGTTTCTTCAAAGATTCATTTTTACATATTCTTTATACTACTAGATGCTAGATTTAGATACCATTGGGGAATATGTTACCGAGATTGAAAAAGAAAAAGAAGCTGAAGCTGAAAAGAAGAAGCAGAAAAAGTGATATCTTTATATGAAGTCACATTTATTATTCGTTTATTGGTATTTTGCATAAAATAAATATATGAATAAAAAAAACAAAATTTTAATATTCATTTTATTTGTACTTTACTGCTAAATATAATTTAAAATTCATACTGTATTACCACAGGTAAAATAATGTCTTTTTGTATTTATTATACACATATGATAAACCTAAGATCAAATAATAAATAATGCTTAAATTAAATTATACAATTTTATACATTAATCCAGAGTGTATTGCTCGGTAAATAATTACATTAATATTATGTTCTTCTTAAAAATTGGTAAATAAAAAGAAATTCACTATGTGTACTAGGATGCTAAAGATTTTCCACGATGCCTGAATATCTGGAATGACGGAAGATTTCTTAATGTTTCCCAAGATTTATTTTCTAGATCAACCACTGCTCGAATTTCTTTAAAATCACCGGCAATATACATTACTCCATACATAACCATAAATAAACTGATAATACCCTGTATTAAAATCTGTAACAAAAACATAACCAACTTTTTTACGTTTTTTTGTAAATATTTTGTATGCTATCGTTTGTAAATATTTTATACGTACATCAATTGGTAAGGCAATGAATTCTTGTTCTGTTATTCGTAAATACGAACGATCTGTAAATTATATTTCACAAAAATAGTTTAAAATTCAAACAACTTAACCTAAAAAATATTAAGAAAGCATTGTTCGCTCGAGAAATTTTAATCACAAATGTAGTACGTACGCTGGGCAGCTGAATAAGCTGTATGTAATATCGACATTAATCCTATGAACGTTATAAATTTATGTAAAGCGGTTGCAGGCATTTTAATGTTATAACAAATAAATTTCTGTCGATTACTTATTGCTTACGATAAATAATACATACTCATGTTATCATAACTATACTATACACAAGGCTTGTTTTCATGCATGAACTTAGTAATTCTATATATGTATACATCTGTAAGTTACTTTATACCGCATTTCTAATTATTCCACTTTCACAAGATTTATTTAAATACAAGTAATCTACTTGATCCTTGATATATTGTAAATATTGATCTATTAATCTCTAATACCGCATAATATAGATTTCTATAAAAAGTAATGTTGCCATTAAAGGAGTAGGCGCCTGATGAAGTGATCAAGGTAGTATACGCAAAGGTTGATCGCTCTCTTTCTCTCTCCAAGCACACGTTAAAAATGTTTGTTTATAGTTGATAATTGTTCCAGTAATATTAAAGATCATGGATTATGAATTTAAACTAAAAACTGATACAGATCGAACAAAAGTGGAAGACCTTTTTGAATTTGAAGGATGTAAAGTTGGGAGAGGAACTTATGGACATGTCTATAAAGCACGCAGAAAGGAAGGGTTAGTGTTTCTAACCTAACATAGAAGATTGTCTAGTATTTATCTTAGTTATTTATTAAGTAATCTTTATTCTTTCATAAATTGTATAAATCTGCAGAAAATATTTTTTTGTCATTGGAAGATTGTAGTTTTTATTTTAATGTTCAAATAAAACTAATACCTATACATATTTTGTATGGTTTTTAGAATTTTCTACATCTAATATATCCAATAATTTATTTTAATCTAATATATCCAATAATTTATTTTAATATATCCAATAATTTAATTTAATAGCGTATTATATGAAATACATGTACAAGATGCAAATTCTTTTCATTTTATCCTTCTCACTTTCTGCGATTATAATGTTATACTTGACGTTTAAATAGAGTACCAGATAGTGAATTAAAATCTAGGCCAGATACAAAGGATTTTGGCTTAAAACAAATTGAAGGTACAGGCCTTTCAATGTCTGCATGTCGAGAAATTGCAGTAAGTATCAATTTTGTTTTTTTTTTTAAATATGTATTTTTTATATAAAAATATAAGCATCCTTTTTGCACTAAGAAACTTTTCATTCTTCCTATAGTTACTTAGGGAACTAAAACATGTAAATGTGATTACATTAATTAGAGTTTTTCTATCACACATTGATCGCAAAGTATGGTTATTATTTGACTTTGCTGAACATGATTTATGGGTATGTTTATTAAAAACATTAAATAATATACTTCATTAAATAAAACTTTATATGTTTTTATTTCAATCTATAGCATATAATAAAGTTTCATAGAGCAGCAAAAGCTAACAAAAAACCTGTCATGGTACCAAAGGGTATGGTAAAATCTTTATTATATCAAATTCTAGATGGTATTCATTATTTACATTCCAATTGGGTGCTTCATAGAGATTTGGTAATTTATCACTATATACAAATATTATGCGTATGCATCTAATATCTGATGTATGATTAATTTAATATATTATAATTTAGAAACCAGCAAATATCTTAGTAATGGGAGAAGGAAATGAAAGGGGACGTGTAAAAATTGCAGACATGGGTTTTGCTAGATTATTCAATGCTCCATTAAAGCCTCTTGCAGATTTGGATCCAGTTGTAGTGACATTTTGGTATAGAGCACCAGAATTACTTTTAGGTGCTAGACATTATACAAAAGCTATAGGTATTTTGTACATATTTAAAAATTAGGATTATTTTATGCATTTTTTACTTTCAAGTATTTTCTTCCCGTTATTTCAGATATCTGGGCAATTGGTTGTATATTTGCAGAGCTTTTAACTTCTGAACCTATATTTCATTGTAGACAAGAAGATATTAAAACTAGCAATCCATATCATCATGATCAATTAGATAGGTAAAAATTTTATCTAATATATTATCTCTAGTATCTCAGTAATGTAAAAGATGAAACAAAAATTTTTTTAGGATATTCAATGTGATGGGATTTCCTTTGGAAAAAGATTGGGAAGATATTAAGAAAATGCCAGAACACCCTACACTATTAAAAGACTTTAAAAGATCAAAGTTAGTATCTTCTAAAAAATGAAAATGAAATATAAGAATTTGTAATTTAGTTTTAATATAAATATAAATTACTTTACAGCTATGCAAATTGTTCTCTTACGAAATATATGGATCGGCATAAAATTAAACCTGATAGCAAAGCATTTAATTTGGTATGGCTAAGTAAAATATTTCAATCTTGTTTAACGAATAATGATATTAATTTAATTATTCTAGCTTCAAAAACTGTTAATGATGGATCCAAATAAACGAATAACTTCCGAACATTCTATGCAAGATGCTTACTTTCAAGAGGAACCATTGCCCACTCAAGAGTATGTTTTTAACAATTTATATGACGAATTATTGATAAATCAAAAATTAATCTAATTAAATAATGTTATAGCATATTTGCCGGTTGTCCTATTCCATATCCTAAACGAGAATTCCTAACAGATGATGATACAGAAGAAAAAACTGAAAACAAAGCACGGCAAAATCAACAACAAACTGTGAGTTTGTAGTGATTTTGTAATGTTTGTAGTCATTCGTATAATTAATTTCCCTTTTTACAAATTTTTATAAAATTTTAGCAACAAAATCAACAACAACAAGGAAACGGCGATCACAATCATGGACAAAATGCAAAACGGGTGAGACTAAATGGTCCTCACGGGGCTCCAGAATTTCATCAACATCAAAGTCACGCGATGACCCATCAACAGCCTCCTGGAATGGTTTATTCTACGGCGCAACCAACGCAGCCATCAAATTTTCATCAACGCTTTTAAACGATATCGTACTAATGATTAAATTCATCAACAGAGTAATTAAGTTATCAGTTTACTGACTTGATTGATTGTATCAGTGAACGAATCGAACGATTCCTGTATATTTACAGTATAATAATATAACTTTATTTATATATTGTACACATGTATATATTTGACGAAATAATTTTTAGACTTTGAAAACCATGCAATTCTTAAATATATTTAACTGCGGTTAGACATAACGGATTTACGACTAGCTGCTAATTAAATGAACAAATAATAATTGCCAAGATGAGGAAAAAATAAATGATAGTTAGAATTAAATTGAAGAATGTGCAGTTTGATAAAAGAGGATGGATGGAACGAGAAAAGAATGCAAATTGGAAAGTACTCGGTATCTTCACCCAGAGAATGACGAAGATGAGTAAGTTGGATCGAGCGAAGGGAAAGTACGCATGCGCGGTAAATCGTTTCGCAGCAAGGTGGCGGTCAGTCGCGCGCTCCTGAAACGCAGTTTCCGCGAATCGGTGCTTGACGAAAAAAGTGTGCGTGAACCGCGTGTTACTGCGATCGAGATGCCGATCAAACTACGGGCCATTTATTCGTCAGTCAACTCGTTGTTTAAATGAAAATAAAAGGTGAGAGAAATGTTTTATGTATCGTATATATTTACGCGACTTTCCTTCCCTACGATTCCTTTCATTAGTCTAGAAGACGAGCACCTGTCAAATGCGATCGTATTATTTTTTTCTTTCAACGAGAAACATCGTTCTCACCGAAATTTGCCTATTTAATTAATACTTATCCAAGACATTGACATTCTACTCTTTTCGATTTATAAGTTCTTCATTGTTTTCACAAGTTCAACAGAGCACGCGTTATTCAAGTGAATACTTTCGTATTGCACAATGTTAAATGATTCCTTGCATAATAAATAATGAAAGAATTTTTAATCGTGTATAACATTTTTCAAATTATTCAGTATTGTTTGTCGATTTCATGCATTGATCTTTTATATGGTAAATTAATATTGGATAACGTTTTTTTTTTTTTACTACAAAATGTATTATAGATACATGAATAGATAAACGCAACACATAAATATTTATACATAGCCACTATTTTACATACATATACTTTATACTTACATAGCTACTAATGTTGCGTAATTGAAAGCCGTAAAGTAGACATTTTCTTTCTGGCAATAGAGAAAGATTTATTCTCAAAAATGTTGGAACGGTCGAGATTTTAAATTTCAAAAATATCGAGAATTGTCATAGAATGGTAAAAGTAGAGTGGGGGGAGGGGGCGATCCTGACCACTATAATCCAACAACCAGTCAGGGGCCATGACCACGTTGCGACAAGGTAACCGCAATTAACTCGTATCGATGTATTAACCGAACGTTTCCGAATCGTTCGCAACAACTATAGGAAATATGTTAAACGATATACGGTATACATATGCATGTATGTATATTAACGCGAACTAGTTGAGACATATTATTCGTAAAGTACGATTTATCGTTGATAAATATGTTTATGTTCTCTAGGAATTCTGTCGATCTGCGCGACAAAAAGCAAATGAGAGATCGACATTTTGTTTCGTGCACAAGGACGTTCAGAGTATTCTATTCCGACTTTCACAGAAGACGAACGTGACGAAACTACTAGCAACTTCGTATCCTCGTGCTCGTAGTGCAGAGATTAAAGCAAAAGATATTGTTCGAAGCTTTGTTTCAAAATTGATGTTGGGTCAAAGTATCAGTAAGCAATAAAATAAAATAAAAAGACAAGGAACTAACGATGGCATTGAGTAAAAATATATACGTAAGACGATTTAATAAAGATCGCATTTTGGCCTAGATATTGATCAACGATAATTTCATTGATCGTGTCGTAGATCAATTACGAGACAAAATAAGTCGGGAAGACTTAGGCCCGTTATTCCTACCGAACAAGTCTATACATGGAGATTTCGCGATGGCCTCCCTGTCGATATACGCTTTCTCTAAAAAAGCATACGATCAAGGAATGATTCAGAAATGTCGAGGTAAATCGCACACGTGCCCACTACATTCCATTATCAATGCCGAGCAATGATTTAGGAACAGCGTAGCATCGTTTTCCGCCTATGATCGTAAAGTTGCATCAATTTTACGGGAACGTGGACCTGCGGACCGTGATCATCTGTGAATTTGAATCGCAAACACGGCGTGTTCGCGGTCCGCGTTGAATTCTCTTTTCGGTGACGAACGTCCGAGAAGCGACATTGGCGGCGGTCGAAACTTCTTTTGTCGGTAGTGAAAGACGTGGGATGAGAGGAGAGCAGATCGTCGGAGAGCACGTACTTAAGTTTGCGCTCTGACGCGAAAGAGAACAAGAACGAGAGACAGAGAAGAGAGGCGAGGTCAACAAGGTACCCGATATGGTATCCCACGTCCGTCGAGAGTGCTATTTCATGTATATGTATGCCTAAATATACGCGATACACACATAAATTCGTGCACGCGTCTCTGCATGTCTCCAAGTATGTATCAGCAATCGTCGCAACTGAATTACTATATGCGATACTACACGCGGCTTTACTTTGTCACCGTGTCATTTCGTTTCGTTTCAATCGGATTTCATCGATCTTCGTTATTATCCTATCTACACGTGCATGTGGCCGCAATTAAATAACACGATGGGAACGTTCGACGCTTTGATTTCCGCGATATATGTACATGTATATATTTCCTCGAAAGATACTTCGGAGGGGGCAACGCGGTGTCCTATCATAGAGGACAGCGTGTCTTTCAACACCCAAACGTATTCCTCTTCTTGTTCCTTTTTTCTTTCCTTGTGTCAATGCATCGGACGGCCTTCCNACACCCAAACGTATTCCTCTAGTTATTCCTTTTTTCTCTCCTTGTGTCAATGCATCGGACGGCCTTCCTAAGATGGCCAGTGCCACCGTAAATGCAGACACGCAAGTGCGAACTTCGAGGTCGTCGGTAGGAACGATTGCAGGAAGCACCGATGACTTAGTACGGCTGCAGCAAGGCGTACCAGCATGAATCATTTCTACCAGTTACTCTACTGCTCCCGCTATACATATATATATATATATATATACATACATACATACATACATACATACATACATACATACATACATACATACATACATACATACATACATACATACATACATACATATATACACACATATATACATATATACACACATATATACATATATATACATATATATACACATATATATATACATATATACACACATATATACACATATATACATATATACACATATATATATACATATACATATATATATATATATATTCGTATATAACGTGCTAGTGAATCTCTCTCTTACTTAGGACTGGTACGTTAGTTTGTCGAAATTCGTTTTATTCATCGTTCCCACCGATGTTCGACAGTGTAATGCTTTACAATTAGGACAATTAGATCTCTTTCGTTACGATCGAAGGGAAGAGCTGAATGTGTGGAGGAGAACTCGTTATCCAACGATCGGATGTCCTCAGTACTTATTTACATACGCACTGCTTAATCGTGGCCCTTAATAATATTCAAGAATCTATTTTTAAACGTGACTAGAGGTATGCGCATGCATGGCGGTGACGCAATCTTGTCTTTCTCCTATATTTCCCTCTCTCCAGTTCTTCCTCTGTTGTCCTTTCGCTCTTACTCTTTCGCTCGGCTCTTCACCCCTCTTCTTCTCCTTCTTCTACGTTGCTTTTCTCTTTCTCTCTTGCCTTCCTCTTGTACAATTGTTTTCTCTTTCTTCCCTCGTGTCCTCCGATCTGTACGAGCAAGCACTTACAGTGAATACTTGTGTATTCTTCGGCATATATCGCTTCACGGCCTTAGTGAGAGATCTCTAATTTTTTTCGACCTCGCTTCTCGTCCCTCGATCTCGTTATTCTTATCTTTCTAATCATCGAGAATTCTTCGACGAAATGATTGTTCCAATGATGACCAGGTTCCAAAAAAAAAAAAAGAAAAAAAAATCGCCTCGACGTTCTTTAGAAATTGAAGATAAAGTTTTCGATACATGTCACGTAACGGATACGTTACTTTCTTCTTCTTTTTATTGGAGTCCAATGACTGGATTGGATTATACCTGTTGCCTTGTACAAGCATGTATATATATATATAAGACAGGCATGGAAAAAAGTGTGACACGTTGACTCTCGATCTAGACCTTGTTCTAATTTGGCTTTGTTTTATTTTGTTAGCAGAAATTGTAACGTTTCCGTTGAGTCATAGAATCGTGAAATGTTTTTCTAAGGAAGATAATATTTAAATTCAAGCTTTGTTATTATCTTGGATTTGTAAGTCCGCATGTACATATATGTTAAAGCGTTATTCGTAGTGAATTATTTATAAATTACGGCAAAAAAAGAAGTTGCGAAACGCGAAACATTTTTTTTTTATACGCTACTTTAATTTTAATTTATTAATGGGCCAGAACAATACTTATTCTTACACGCAATACAAATGGAACGCATGTATGTATGTGAGTACACACGTACGTGCGTGTGTAATTTATTAAATATAATTATATATACATATAATTTTTAGTATACACTCGTATATCAAATTAGGACGTAATAAAATGACGTAATGAAAACTTAAAACTTAATCGTTTCTTTCAGATTCGGAGCAAAGCATCCTCCAAATGCAGTCAATATGGATTCCCACGTTGGTCTCGACTACATCGTGGATAATCCCGATTACTGCGTCAAGCTCGCCACGGGTAAAATTATTCAACGTTCTTGATAGCTCGAATGTCGGATAACCAGCTCCGATTGCATCCTATTAATCGCGTATCTCGTTGAATTTCAGCCTTGGACACCGCGTGTCCCTCGGTCAAGAAGCAAGTGGTAGAATTGCTTTCGGCACTGTCTGTTTACAGCCAGGATGGAAGACAGAGAGCGATCGATACTCTTCACGAGTATCAGGTGATCGAACTTGAATAATAAATTCAAATAAGGATCGTTCATTCGTCTGTTCAAAATCGTCCGTTCGTTCGTTCGTTCGTTCGTTCACAGAGAGTAACGAATATACATATTACCTCAAAGGAACGCAATTTTTATCGTGGAGATATTAGATAGCGTTTAAATGCAAGGTTGCTGTATATCCGTTCGACACAGGCACGAAGAGCAAACACAAACGCGCGTGCTAAGTTGCGTAAAAATCACAGTTCAAGGTCTTTCTCCGGCAAACAAAAGGACAATAGATATATAACGTGTCATTGCTTCGGAGTTTCGTTCGCCATTACAGCATTACGCTACGATATGCTATTACATGCTAAGATGCTTGTCTCTATGAAATAGCTTTCTTATTGCGAGCCAATTCGATTTTCGATTTTTGCAAGAGAAGCGAATACTTCGAAACCAAATATCGTTTCACATTTCTTCGATCTTTTATATTTACGTTTTCCCCGTTCCCGACAACGAAGAGATAACTATCGACGACTCGTTTTAGAAAAGGAAGAACGAACGATACCGATTACGAATCGTGGTGGAGGAGTTGCAGAACGCGGCTACCGAAGACTATCGGACCGCGCTATTGGCATTCATAAACTGTTTAGTCATTTCCACCCCGATACTGAAGGATCGCATAAGGCTTCGTAACGAGTTCATTGGTCAGTAAGCGGATATGGAAATTTTTTAAAAACATTTTCACGCCGCGGGCATTGTTGTTTCGTTCTCAACAATAGGCTAATTGTGGGTCATTTGTTTCGGTTTTGCAGGCTTGAAGCTGCTTCCGATTTTGAACGAGCTGCGGTGAGTACAGTACGATGACCTGGATTTACGATTTATTAACTGATTAACACCTTAACATCGTTGAATAATAAATAATAATGAACGTTACGAAAGGGCGCTTTATTGTACCCACACCTTCTCATTTGCAACTTTAAATGCAACGTTCGTGTCGCGCATGCATCGCGTCGTACGTAACGCCAGAATTATTAAACGTCACCATCGAGGATTGATTGACTAACGAAGCCAGGCATACACATTTCAGCCTCATTGCAGAGATACGACAATTGCATGCACTAATCCAGTCATCCAGTTTTCACGTTTTCCACGTTTTCCTCGTCTTTGCGACGTTTATCGTTAGTTGCCATCATCATCATCATCATCATTTACGATGGCCGCGATATGCAGTTCTCGGACCTCCCCGCCGCGTTTCGCCGACTCGAAACGAGACGATACTACAACGAGAGGAACTACAACTATTTGCGTCGAATCGCGATACGCAAATCACGAACGCGAAGTTTTGTCCTTTCTGTTTAGTTCCCTACAGGAATAGTACAATCTGTCATTCCTTCGCGGGATGACGGACGAGCAAACTATTCTTGATCGAGCAAAACTAATTGCGTCGAAGTCGCTTTAAATATCGATCGAGCAAACAAACCGATGTTGGACGGAATTTACGATAAAAGGAATCGTGACTGATATGTCAGATATGCATTGAACGTCAATGTTTCGTTGAGAGATCGTGCTTCAATGATCATTCCTCTTTTTTATTTTTTTTCTTTTTTTCTTTTCCCTTTACATCATACATTTTACATGCTTCGAATTCTTGCCGATCTTGTCAAACGTATCTGTGTATCAAATGGATTGAGCGGATTTTCACGTGTCAACGAGAACGTAACACTACTTGGCAGAAACGAATTTAATCCGTAAACTATTAATGAATTGTAGAAACGCGTAAGTTATATCGGTATACCCAAAAGTCATAGGGCAGGTATTATATTTGTACTAGAAAGATGAAATATATTTGTACAAATAAACTGTATTATAAGATACACGTGTCACATCAAAATTTTATCATCTGCAATAAATATTGAATATTCAAGATAAAAGTTGACCTAAGACTTTCGAGCGTATATACTTATTGTTTCTTCATTTTTCCCCAGTTTCTCACCAAAGTCGGCCATTTTTCTCGCGATTGAACGACGATAAAGTAGGGAAATAAGAGAAGAACAAAAGAGGGGAAACAAGGAAACCGAAGGGAAGATGGCAATTGCGTGCGAAAGCGAAAGAACGTTCACGCGAAACGGAGAAGTGCGAAGGGAAAAACGAAGAATCGAAATACGCGGCTCGAAGGTAGAGAGAGAAAAGACCGAATTAACTCTCTGCGAGTAAGCTCGTGCCGCGATGAGATGCAACTATAGCTGTTACCAGCGGGCTGGAACGATCACTTGTGGCACTTCTCCATTCGTTTGAATATTTATACTCGTTGCACACTCGCCGAGATCGTTTGAAATTTCACAATTTCTCATTGGGAATTTTTCCTTCGTTTTTTTGCATCGAATCACGCATCGATTGCGAGCGGAACAATTTAAAGAACCTGCCACCACCGTCTCAGCATCTCGTGACAATACAGTGTAATTTAGTGTAAAGTGAAACTATCCTAAATTTCATTAATTTTTCATTTTCACTCGGAATGATTCTGTCCATTTGAATTAGACTCTTGAATAATCATAAATACAGTGATTATCGTATTTTGATTATATCGACGGTGTATCAGAAAGGGAAAATCATTGTGTTCGAAGCGAGTAAATTACTACCGATCTATAACAACGTAGTAAATTACTATTAATCTATGACAATCTAGCA
This sequence comes from Lepidotrigona ventralis hoosana, assembly GCA_002806875.1. Classification (NCBI taxonomy): domain Eukaryota; kingdom Metazoa; phylum Arthropoda; class Insecta; order Hymenoptera; family Apidae; genus Lepidotrigona; species Lepidotrigona ventralis. Next base: position 5,616 of record NIPQ01091331.1, on the reverse strand, counting down.
ACGTTTATCCTTTACGGGCGTTCAAATAATTGAATATCTCTTAAACAAGATTGTTAGCTCAATATAATTTTTCGTCTGAAAACCGATGTGTTAATCGAATAAATTGCTATTAATCTATAACAATTAATTAATCGTTTCTATCGCTTCCGTCTGAATAATCGAAATTGAAATATTCTTCCGTAGACTGTTAATTCGTTTCGTTCAATTTATCACTAGTGATTTTAAATTTTAATTTAATTGGATTCGTTGGTCATACATGTTATTAATATGCACGATGATTCTACCGTGTAATAATAATATCTGTCAAATAAGAGGGATCGACTTGGGACTAGGTTGTGACAGAATACATTGCATCCACTCCACTTTGTTTCGGAAGAAAAATCAGCCGAACGAAAGAAAGTAGGATAGGAAAGAGCGATAGGATCGAACAGCGAAAGTAAGGAGATGAAGAAGATGGGGAAATTAGAGAATAGAGGAATAGAGATTCTAGAGGAAAACGCATGTGTGTCGAGCGAGACGAAAATAGAGCGAACAGCTCTACGTAAGGGCTTAAAATGTACCCGGATCAGGAAGGTGACACGATTATTCTTACAGGAAAAGCCACGCGCCGGATCTGAGAGTGCAACTGGATGTTTTCGACGATCAGCGAGAGACCGACGAGGAACTGTCGAATCACGGACTGCCTGGAATTGATCTTTCTTCCCACGTGGACGTCTTCTACGCGATTCTTGGACAAGTAAGAATACTTGATACTGCTAGCAGAATTTTTTTTTTTCTTTTTTTCAGCAGACTTTTGGCGTCTTCCAACATTCTTACTTCGGTGTTTACTTCAGATCGCAGACACTCCGCAAGAAATACCGTTTCTGAGTATTCTCCAGCATCTGTTACGGCTGGATCCGAAAGATGCTGCTAGCGATCTAGCATGGGACACCGCAGAAACGTTGGTCCACAGAGCAACGCTGTTGGAGAATCGAGAGGACGCTACCAAATTGTTACGTTCACCTAGTCTTCAGGTAAACCATTCACTTTTAGAATTTTATCCGATCTAGGATCGTTAGGCCACAAACCAGACTTTTATGCAAATTCATAATTTCGTGAAATTAAATATCACAGCGAGTAGTATATTTCAGACATTTTATTTATATTTACGCATCGCGTGCGTTCTATGCATTATTGGATTTTGAAATAAAAAAGAAAAGGAAACTTGTTTTCCAGACGAATCTTTGTTGCCACTGTCGAGGCACCGAACAAACGTGCGGAACTTCACGAAAGGCGTCGTTACCGGTGAACAATCCGACAGCGCCTCTACCACCTTTACCACCACCCCCTCCGCCTCCTGTTCCTGTCGATCCATCAGGTGCAGGTTCATCGAATCAAAGCCGTGTTCTACCACCACCCCCGCCTCCGCCATTTTTCACCGGCAACGTTACGTACACCGATGCCTCGATGGACCCACCGCCAGTGCCACCGCCGTTGCACGCGTTGCCGGTCGCACGAGTACCCACCCCTGAGCCAGCGAATAATCACGCGAGGCTGCTGCCGCAACAGGAAATACCCACCCCCAAGGCAAAAATGAAAACGATCAATTGGAACAAGATACCCAATCACAAGGTAATCTCTTCTTATGAGTTAGCCGATAGTCGTTGGGAAAGAAACGCTTCTCTAGCCTCTTGCTTGCTGGCAACCGGTTCACGGGCCATAACGAGTGACCAAACCGTATATATACGATAATTCGTCGCTTTGTTTCTGAGGTCGGTATGATATCACTGGATAGAAATTATTTGTTTCGCCTGGGTTCTATTTAAATATATATACTTAAAACTGAGAAAATGAATTGCAATTTTGGGAGAAGAAGTTCTCGACGTGCGTGGCTAAAATTCATTCCAAGCGCAAGAGGCTAGTTAATTAAGGACTTTCGAATTTTTCAAGTCAAGTGATATACTTTTTTATTTGATGATTATATTTATGTTTGTTTCACGGCACGGCTACCAGGTGATTGGAAAACGCAACATTTGGTCCCTGGTTGCCGATGAGCATCAAAACTCACCTATGGCGGATATAGATTGGGCGGAAATGGAGGGGCTGTTTTGTCAGCAGGTGCCTCCGGTATTGCCAGCTACTTCGTGTTCATCCTATGGAGGAAACTCGGATGCTGAGAGACGACGTAGGGAACCAACCGAGGTAGTACTCTAGTTAATTATTTATATTAACGCGAAGTAAACTCGAATTCTCTCTTACATTTCATTTGCACTTATCTCTCTCAGATCGCGCTTCTCGATGGCAAGAGGAGTCTGAACGTGAATATATTCTTAAAGCAGTTTCGAAGGTGAGCAACCCGTTGTTGAGTTGCAATCGAACCAAAGGTAGGAGAGAAATATTGAGAAAAACGTTTCAATGATTTCCACAGTTCGAACGAAGATATTATTCGGCTTATAAAGGACGGCAGTCACGACGAGATCGGAGCAGAGAAGTTACGCGGTCTTCTAAAGATTCTACCGGAGGTGGACGAACTGGAAATGCTCAAGAGCTTCGACGGAGACAAGTCGAAGCTCGGAAATGCCGAGAAATTCTTCCTGCAGCTAGTTCAAGTGCCAAAGTAAGGGAACGGAAGGGACGAATTCTCAATTCACGCGCAGCTCTCCCTGTTTTACATTTAGATGAAAAATTTACAAACGATTCTTCCTTTTCTCTCTAGTTACAAACTACGCATAGAATGCATGCTGTTAAAGGAAGAATTCGCTGCTAATATGAGCTACTTAGAGCCAAGTATCAATTCGATGATCCTAGCTGGCGAGGACTTGATGACGAACAAACCACTTCAGGAGGTGTTGTACATGGTTCTGGTTGCTGGAAATTTCCTCAACTCGGTACGAATGAAGCAAAGAACAGATAGACAGTGTGTTTGTTTGAAAATTGACGCGCATAAAAGTGCAGACACGCAATTGACACGCATTGTCATGTATGTATACAGGGCGGTTACGCTGGAAACGCAGCCGGAGTAAAGTTATCCTCTTTGCAAAAATTAACCGAAATTCGAGCGAATAAGCCAGGAATGAATCTCATACATTACGTAGCTCTGGTAACGTATACTCTTCGTGTTTCTTACCGTTTTCCGCGTCGTTGTCATTTCTAGTTTATGTTCGAACGTTTCGTGCACCCCCGTAGCAAGCCGAAAGAAAGAGAAAGGATTTGCTGGATTTCGCGAAGAGTATGACCGCCCTGGACGCTGCGACAAAGTAAGTTGCCAAGTGAAAATTGATCTACTCGATTTAAACAGCTAAAACGTTCTCTCTTTTATCCTTTGCCCTGTGTGTGTGTGTGTTCGTGGCACGCAGGACCACAACGGAGCAATTAAACAACGAATTTAACGCACTCGACACAAAGATCAAAAAAATCAAGGCACAGATTAATTTTCCTTCGACGGAAACCGACATACAGGAACAGATGGCACAATTTTTGCAGGTATCGCGTCTTTAATGATNTAAACCAAAAAAAAAAAAAAAAAAAAAAAAGGGAAAAGGAGAAAAACGTTAGAAAATCGTCGAAAGCGTCGAGAGAATTTTTATTAATCTAACATTCGTGTTGTAGATAGCGGAACAGGAAATGAGTCAGTTAAAACGAGACATGGAAGAACTCGAAACGTTAAGGCGATCGCTCGCCGAATTTTTCTGCGAGGACAGCAACACTTTCAAGATCGAGGAATGCTTCAAGGTATTCCATCAATTTTGTCAGAAATTCAATCAAGCAGTCGCGGAAAATGAGAGACGTAGAATTCAAGAGGAACAGGTATTGGCGAGGCGCAAGCAACGAGAAGAACAACTTTTGGCTAAAAAACGATTATGTACGTGATGTCGATTATATGTGTGACCTTTGAAAACTACGGGTTTTTATGCAAATTCATGTTTCTAAGAATATAAGTAAAAAAAAAAAAATGAAATTGTTATAGAAAGTCCCACACTGTGGATTTTTTTCACGTTATTCTGGACAATTTTGCACTTTAAAATTATTCGTAAATGCATAAAAATTCACTGTTTTTATTTTGTTAATTCATTTTTACGAATCGTTTTACACGAATGTTACAGTGACCAGTAATAACCAACAAATCGAGGCGCCAATCTCCGAATCCGAATACAATTTAATTGGTTACGATCCTTTCGATCTTGCCAGCGGTTTACCTCAAAGAAATTACAGTCGCGCCGACGCTAAGGTATATATAAATATATGCTAACCAACAATTTTCCAGCGAAAATCGGAACAACAATATTCGATTTCTCTCTCGACTATTCTCTTGATTCAGATCAAAAGACTGCAAAATGGTGGTGTTACTTCCGACGAAGATGTCTCGATAACCGGATCGCCCAGTATTCGACGACGTTTAGGTTCTTGTTCCGGTGGAATTGCCGACCAGCAATCTGCCAAAGAAGAAACGTACTCACCAGGTATCTGAGTTTTATTCTTTGATCACGCGCGACATATCCTTTTCCCCTGTAACGAATTCTGTTTCTCTCACATCCGCAGATGTGACACCGAATGGTACCCTTCGTCGTCGAAGAAGTCGGATACCAAGCGAGGACGACGACGGTAATCTAATGGATTTTTTGAGAACGTCGGGACAAGACGGCACTCGCGAGAGAAAATCATGGGGCAGTCTAGGTATAGCGAATCCCTTTGCCAAACACGCGAAATTCCTTTGAGATTTTTCGCTCGTTCGTTCTAATTTCCCTCCTTCCTCAGATCGTTCGTGGGCGAGAAGAGCACGCGGTCATTCTCGCAGAAGCGATCTACTGAACGCCGATTTCTCGATCGATCGCGAAAGGCCAAGTTCTCCGTCGCCTTTGATCGAGAGCAAACCTTTCTTGCACGAGGAAGAAACGAAGCCTGCGGGGTAAGGCGGTAACTCTAAGCGTAAGAACATAGTGGCTGCGTTTCCATCGCGATACAAACTGACTGAGGAGACAAATTCATTGAAACAAATGCGACAGCATGCAGAGAGTAATTAACTCATCTAGTCGAACTCACTATTCACTAGCTCGACTTAATCTGCTCAGTCAATAGAATGAAGATTGAAACGTTGCTCGCTATGTTCTCGTCTTAACGAATCAAGCATGATGCATGTGCTCGGTAAATATCTTACATACACGCGTGCAACAGGAAAGCATGGCGGCAAAAAATCGAGGCATGGTTGTCGGAGAACGAAAAGGAAGAACGTGCGGGTGAGGAGCTTCAGAGAAAAGCAAAACAGCTGCACAATGCGAATCGACGATCCTACGAGGACTCTGGTAAATATTTATACGATATTTATACGTGTACACACGTTCACTTCTAATCGATCATTCGATCTTAAATTGTACTTGCACGCAGAAAACGAAAGCAAGATGAATACCCAAATCGAAGGTGGTTCCATTCAAGACACATACTCGGAAGTTTACGACTGGCGTCCGTCTGTGGAAAAGACAGATGTAATGCGCACGATGGAAGCTATCGAAGGTTATATTCTGTCATATTATCACCATATTTATCACTTCTACCTAAATTCTTTTATCATTTATAAAAAAAAATGTGTAATAAATCGAATTCAATTTCCAATTTAATTTTGAATCTGTTTTAGAAGCGGAG